>JAEQBH010001139.1:0-100343 GCA_016808115.1 Tetrastigma voinierianum
ATATTCATCTGAATTTAATATTTAATATTTTAAAAAATAACCGTAGATTATATTTAAAAATATAAATTATTTAAAATTTAAATAAATCATTTTATTTTAATCGACATTTAAATAAATCATTTTTAGAAACACCCCAACCCCCGTTCCCCTCTCCTTCTCCCTCTCCCTTTCTTTGTCAAGTTGAGTGAAAATTGCAGAAATGGTGTCATGGCTAAAGACGGACTACAACAAATCGAAACAACCAAACCCGCCCCCTTCTCTCGGGACAATGAGCAAAGGCCTCTTCGGTCCCCTATTTCTGTCTCTGCTGCTTTCCCACAAAAACCCTCCCTCTACAATAAACCCAAAATACCTTCTTTCATGGGCAAGTTTTGGCTGGATATCGGTCCGATGTCGACCAATAGTAGGCGTGATTTCTGACTTCGGCTGAGTCATCTAAGTCTTGACCAAGATTTTGAACCTGAAGCTAATGTGTTCATCTTGTTTATTCTGAGTGAAAAATCAATGATTAAGACGTTACTTTCATCGGCCAGAAAAGATGCTTAAAAGCTGAATATTGGTGCTGCATGCCGTGCTCATTAATATCGCGAATCGTCATTTCTTGAGATCACAAGGTGGGTAAGGAAGTGCCTTGAAGTGACCCAAAAAATTAGAGCCGTACGTGCGAGATCACCAGCCTTGTATTTTGTACGACCTTGGGTGTAAGAAATCGCCAGTGCGATTATAAACTTGCTAATCTCTTGGGTCTTGATCCTTCCGTCAGAAGAGTTACGTTGTATCATCAAGGTTGCCATGCAGGTGGAACTGTCCTTCGAACAGCTAAGGATCTTGCAGAGAATAATGCAGGAGCACGAGTTCTTGTCGTTTGCTCTGAGATCAATGTTGTTACATTTTGCGGACCTTCTGAAGAAGCATTGGACTCTTTGGTTGGTCAAGCCCTTTTCGGTGATGGGTCTTCAGCAATGATCATTGGATCAGATCCAGATGTTTCCATTGAACGACCACTCTTCCAACTCGTCTCAGCAGCTCAAACATTTATCTTTAATTCAGTAGGCGGCGGGTAACTTACGCGAAGTGGGACTCACCTTTCATTTATGGCCCATTGTGCCCACTTTGATTTCTCAAAACATAGAGAAATGTTTGATTAAGGCTTTTGAACCACTTGGTATCAACGATTGGAACTCGCTATTTTGGATTGCTCACCCAGGTGGACCTACAATTCTTGATGCTGTTGAAGCGAAACTCAATTTAGAGAAAAAGAAACTTGAAGAAACAAGGCATGTCTTGAAAGAGTATGGTAACATGTCAAGTGCATGTGTGTTGTTTATTTTAGATGAGATGAGGAAGAAATCTTTAAACGGCGAAAAGGCCACCACAGGTGATGGATTGGAGTGGGGAGTATTGTTCGGCTTTGGACCAGGCTTGACCATTGAAACCGTTGTGCTACATAGTGTTGCTACTTATACAAATTGAATAAAAAAATGGTAAGTCGTATATGGAAGGCCTTTCTACTCAGATCACGTAAGAGTTAATAAATATCTTCAAAGTTATATTATTCTTGATATCTTTTGTTCTTTACCAACTATTTCTATAATTGTAATCTTATTGTTGAGATCATTAATTCAGACCTCATGTTTGGAAGTATGATACTTCAATTTCTTATAATATGGATTATTTTGACGGTTCCTCAAATTTGTATTACTTTTGTTGTTACAAGGATTATAGATAACTGAATAAAAATAGTCATCTTTGTTTCCATTTTGTCGGCTGCAAATAAAAATAAGCACTTTGCCCGCATGATTTGGTGCAGTTTCAAATTTATGTGATTACAGTTAAGTTTTTATTTGACGTATCAAAAGAATACTGACTCTATCTGGGAGCTTTTTCGAATACCCTGAAATTAAATGATTTCCATTTGCTGTTAAAGATTAAATTTTGTCTGGCCAAGTGAAACAGTAAAAAGTGATTTGATTTTGATATTTGAAGCCTCTTTTTAAAATGCTTTTATAACAAAAAAAAAAAAAAAAAAAAAAACTCAAGTTGGAAGTATGTGTGGAAGTTTCTCTTCTCTGGATGTGACAATTCCACACTTTCATACGAGAACACTTGAGTGATAACAAAAGGTTCGGACCATCTTGATTTGAGTTTTTATGGAAATAACTTCAACCTTGAAATAAAGAGAAGTACTTGTTGCCCCGGCTTTCCTTGTAAATATTGACATTCTCATAGGCCTCATGATGAAATTCATCAAATTTATTGAGTTGTAATAGCCTTTTCTCTCCGGCCACTTGGAACTCCATATTCAACTTCCTTGGTACCCAATAAGCTCTAGGCTCAAGCTCCATCGGGAGATGACATGCTTTACCAAAGACTAACCTAAAGGGAGAGTGTTGTTGAACCAGATTATATATACAAATTTATGACACTGTTACCAAAGGACTATTATCTAATCCTCAGCAATGACACCAAAAACTTATTGATCATTTTTCTTACACATTTAGACCAAATTTACCAAGTAATTAGCATTGCTAACCAAAGACCAACTAAAGTCACCGCAATCCGCGCCTAAAAACTCGCTTGGACTAATTTGATACTTAAAATATGTGTTTGTCCTTTTGTAAAATGGATCATAAAACGTTTGGTCCGAATCATTGCAAGTGCAATGTGTCAGACAAGTAATAAAAGTGGATTTTAAGTCCGTGATATCGTTCTAATGGTGAATTACGATAAATCAAAAGATTAACTACCCCAACTACTCAAGATCCTTACTATTTGAACTATATTGTTAAAATGATGAGAGAACTAATAAAATAATACTAAAGTAATTTCACTAGTATACATAAAAAAATTAATTAGAGTGGATTTGAGAGTTCACTGAATGAGACAACACTGGGAAATAGACCAATGAATAATTGTCAATTTTTGCATCATTTTGAATCATAGCTAAGCCATAAGTTGGAAAGCTGAATTTGTCAAAGATGCATTGTGGTATAGTTTGGATTTCTCCCTTAACTATACCTTTCACTAATTAGAGATTCATGTTCATTTCTGACTCATGGATCTAATCAGTTACTTGTAAGATATAATCTCTCTTTATGGATTTTGCGTATTTTCCTTTTCGCATTTCCCTCACACTCCAAATCTTAGGACTCAAGAATTCTCGCTCCCATGCATGTGATATCTGCAGCTCCTCCAATTTAAATGGCACCTCATTCAATACTCGATGAAATTTTCCATCTCCTTGATTAGATCTTTGCTAACACTTACTAGAATCATTTCATCAGAAAGAGGAGAAACCTCTGAGCGATTAAACTGATACTTCGTCAAACTATCCTCAAACCATGAGTAAGTTAGTGATCTATCTGAGTAATATTTCAGAGTTCATTAGTTTGAAAGTATTAGTCTACCATACCCACAAAGAACTGCTCTATACCCTTAGGATTCTCTATTTCTGTGTCACGCAGAGGGCCTCTTGAAAATCAGAGCAAGATACAAGATTTCTTGTTTGGGTACACTCCGCACTCAGTACTTGGAAAATTAAGTTAAAAATAATACCAATCAAATAAATTCAAGAATTCTAACTAAGGCAAGCCTACTTTAAGTTAAAAATAACAAGCACCATTGACTCAGAGCTCCCAAAGGAGCTCAATCTTTCAACACTGGTTCACATAAATCAGTGACTAACTGATCAAGAAAATTCACTCGAGATTGTAAACAAACCGAAATAAATGAACTCGCAAAATTTCTAAAATCCATTTAAAGCGTAATGCAATGACAGAGAAAAGTTTACGTGAATTCCAAATAAGCCGCACATCGGGCCATTAATAAAACAAGAAAATGTAAAACCAACTAAAACTATGCTCAAACTAAATCTACTATAAAGGAAATAAAAGATAAAAATAAAAGAAAAATAATATACAAAGAGTCTTCAGCTACCCAGAAGTCGTGGATTTGTGGAAACTGCGCACAGTGCCCTAGATGCATCTATTTATAGAGCTTTAAATGATGGGCCGTACTTCAAGGCACAAATTGTGGATCCCAAAATTTATGGCCCAAAATAGTCGCTTTGTCGCGACAAAGTTCTCATGACATGGTTCTTATCTTGTCGCTAAATTTTGTCAGGGCTAGTTTCCTATCGCGACATATTTCCCTGCTATCTTCTTTGATTTTTTCATGACATAATTTGACTTTGCCATGACATAGTTCTGTTGATGTTGTCTGTTTTATGTCGCGACATGGTTGTCTTTTGTCACGATAAAAATTTCCTCCTTCAGCCCTTCAACTTTGTTGCAACAGTCTCTGTTATGTTGCAACATTCTTTCTGTTGTTATTCTCAATTTATGTCGCGACAGACTTTTCTTTGTCGCGATAGTGTTTCTCCCAATAGCATGGATTTTTTGTCGTGACAGTGTTGTCTTGCCTTGTACAGTCGTGACCGAACTCGTGCGGTCATGACAGACTCTTCCATGTCGCGGTAGGAGTCTTTACTCCTTGTCGCCGGGTTGAAACTCTTTTGTTGCAACATTGATTCCCTTGTCGTGACCAACTCCTCTCACTTATCTTCCATTTTCTGTCGTGATAGAAAACTTCTCTACTGTGACAGAAATCTCTTACTCAGCAATTTTTATTATCGCAACATAATCTTCCTTTGTCACGATAGAGATTTTTGCCTTCAGTTCTTTATTATGTCACAACATGAGTTTTTGTGTCACAACATTCTTTTTGTAATTTTCCCAACTTTTGTCACAACATTATTTGTCTTTGTCGCAACAAAATTCACCTCAACCTCAAGTTTTCTCTGTCGTAATAGAGAAATTCTATGTCGCAACAAAGTCTGCGACATTTTTCTTATCATTGACTCAATGTTGTGTCACAATATAGTTTTCTTTTGTCGCGACATAAATTCGCCTCTGGTCTTGTCCTTAGTTGAAATGTCAGCCGCAACATAGAAAACTTTGTCGCAGTAATATTGTTTCATTGTTTTACATTTTTGTCACGCCGTAGTTGTCTTTTTTGTCGCATGCAGTTCATCTAATGACTTCGCTTCTTATGTTGTGATAGGAATCAGAAGATGTCATGGCTGTTGTCTCCAATGCCATTTGCTTGATCAATGTCACAACAGAGTAAGGAATGTCACGACAATCTTCTTCATGAGTCGTCTCTAATCGTAGCGACATAAAAATCCATTGTCGCGGATGTAAATTAGTCACCCATCTTAAATTATGTCGCGATATTTTCATTTCTCGGGCTTGCGCTGCCTTGATCCTTGTTGAGACATTCTTCTGTTGGTTATATTGGAATTTTGTCGTGACATTTTGATATTATGTTGCGACATAGTTTGCTACCTTGGCCAATTTTTTTTTGCTTTTCTTGTTGGAATTCTCTCTTTTTCATATAAAACCTACAAAACAAAAAGTTGGTGAATTTTCCATAATTTAGCATTAAAATTTATCTTAAGTGCTAAAAATATGCCAGAAAAATGGATTAAAAATAGATGAGTTTAGGGCTCATCAAATTCCCCTAAACTTAAAGTTTTGCTTGTCCCTAAGCAAAGAAAAGAAAATTTTGTTTGTCCTCAAATAAGTTAGCTGTAAAGTTATCTCTAAACATGTTTCCAATTTAGAATCAGGAAGATTTTTCAATTAAGTTTACTAATCAGCCAAATAATTCTTATAATGTAACAATTAAATTATTCAACTTGAATTGTGAGTGTGTGATGGTCTTCTCTCTTTTTCCTTGGCAGATTAGTTAATCTTCTAAGATAATATTCAATTGGCACACTTCTCCCCTGCTGCTCTTTTTTAAGTCCCATATGCTTGTTTGTCATATTAATCTCCACTAATGTAAGCATTATCACCACCTTGGGGATCAACAGTCCTTTGTGCTCAGAATGTGGTCGGGGTAATTGGGTGGATAATTTGACAATTTAGGCTCAAATTTTACCCAGACATCACTGACAACTTAGCACTCTTGCCTTCATTATGCATCATTGATATCAAGCTTCTAACTTCCTCATCTGGTTTTGTGCATATTTCCGCATACTCTCTATTTTGGTATTTTTCTTTTCATTCACCACAATCAGACTATAACTTCTCTTCCTTATCTTCAAAGATTTTTCACTTTTCATCTTTTATCAAGGTTCCTGGAATGGTGCAATGTTTTGTCTTTTTAAGCTTTCTACCTCCCTTAATGAACTTTGGGTCAGTAACTCCCATACTAGTCGGCATTAGGGCACTAAGTGTTGAACACCTCTAAGAACTTAATTGTTCAAGAGAGGAAGGCTATAAGACCAAACTCATTCCTCCTTTTTGATGTTATTTTTACAATCTATTTTCTAATTTCATATCTTCTAATCTCAATGAATTTTTCTTTATCATCCCTTCATTCTTCCTCCATAGCTTTAAATAATATTCCCCAAACTCGTCCTTCTTTCATTTCTGTATGTGTCATGTAATCTGGGCAAATAAGGGTTCTTTACCGTAGGATCATGTTTAAGGAAGGATATGGACTTTCCATTTGCTGGTTGATGATAAGATTAGCTATTGGCTCAAATAAGGAACTAATGTGTATGTATGCATATCATAAGGGTAGGCTTTAAAGGCTTAAACTTCCAAGGATGACTGTATCATTCTGTTAGTGGTATTGCCTAAGTTTCGCCTTAACTAATAATCTAACAAGTTCTCACGACATTTGGAGATTTGCTTATTATGGATCTAGAAGATGTCTACAGCTTTGAGCATAATTGTTTGAGAGATACTTTGGCCATGTGCAATGTATATCGGGATTCTTAAATAAGCGAGATTGTTTACAAAGCAGAATCACGGGTCATATTTGTTCCATCAATTTTTAAAACCTTCCTTATTCTTGAAGTTCTTACATTTATTAATGTCCTTACTGACTTTCCCTTTCATTTTATTCCTACCCGATTCATCTATCAATTTTTGTTTGGTTCTGGATATGTTGCCATACTATTTTTATAAGTCGACAAACTCATTCCAAATTAACCATTCAATTTAGATGAGATTAACACAACAACATTTCAATTCCATAGTCTATTTAATTATACCAAACACTGCATAGCAATCAAGTATTTTGACCCAAGAAATATGGTATCTCCATTATTTAACAAAACCATTCACTAAAGTCATCAACTTTCAATTATTTAAAGTAAAAGAAAGAAAATATAAATAAGACAGACAAGAAATGAAAAATAAGAGTGAACACGATTCTTGCAGAAATTTTCAATTTATTAGAATTTTTTTTTTAAGTATGAGAGATTTGGTACAAGAGGGAAGATGGGAAGGAAGAGTAAGTGAGCTATTGCCTGTGCTTCTTCTTTCATGCCTATGGGAGGAATGCAAATTCATTGGTTCATACTTGTAACCCGGTGCAGTGAGCTTCGGGAATATGGACTTGTAGTTTGCTTGAACCTATTGCCTTTGTCATTTTGTTGACCACTCCGTAGTTGAGACTAATTTCTTGATAAGATCACTTTGTCTACGCATTAGAGTTGGGGTTCCCTCAAACTCACACGAGTACATTTTTAACGAGGTTGTTATTGTTGATCATATCCAAGCTTTCATTCCAACACTTTTCCCTATAGTTTAGGGTGCCCTCAAATTCCTTGTCCATTTTCTCTATCAAGTCTTATTTCCTTCGATGTTCCTTTATGGGAATACTAAAGCATGCGCATGCAGCGAGGTTCTTCTCATAGCATCCTCCGTTTCCTTCATGATTTTATTAGCTACTGCGCTATCCCTCTTGAGTTGACATGAGATGAAGGCATCTTCTCTTACTTTGAGCTCTTCACTTAGTTCCTGCTCTCTCATTTCCCATATGCTCTTCCATTCTTCATCTCCCAGTCTGAGTGCTTCCTCCAGATTCTGATCTCTTCTTTTCAACTCAACATCTATGTATTCATCCACACGAGGTTGAAGTTGGACTTCGATTTATTTGTCCTCTCCCGGCATTTCTTGCCTTATTGCCCTTAACATTTCCATCAGTTCAATATGGTTACCTTGAGGTTATGAGCTTCTAGCTTGCTCATGATGGACTTGTCTCACCTTTGGGGACATTGGCAAAATTGGGCTTGCACTGTTCAGCCCCTGTTCTTGCTCTTGGGCTGTAGTATCAATATGCATTTGATTGATTTCTATATTCTCTTATTCTTCCCTTGCAGCTTCAGCTGCTCTTTCTCTGCCCTTGTTTTTTGGCCCCTTGGTGATCCCTGTCAGTGTCAGGGGTGAGGTCCTAAGGAAATTTTCTTTTTCGTCCCAGTCTCCTTCCATACCACCTAGGATGCAAAGCCTAGTGATAAGTCTTTGGAATTATTGGAATGAAGTGCAACAGCCTCCTCTGTATGCTTAGAAATGAGTTTTGATAATCTTTCCAACTCTAAACTTGTAGCCCACTTTAGAATAGCATACAACAACCTTGCTTCCTTCTCCACAGTTGTACATAAGTTCTTGGAAGGTAAAATGGCGAACGAAATAAGTCACACCTTTTTCTTGTTCGATTCGATGTTCCTTTGGCACTAGACTCGTGTGGGTTTTTCCTGGTGGCATTCCATTTTCCCTTTCCATCTGTTAGCAAGTCTATAATCTTCTGGAAGTCAGGTTCTTTCACCAGTTTCTTGAACTTTGATCCATTCTTCCTCTCATGAAGATTATAAGTTTAATTCTGTTGCTCTCTAGGAAGAAGTCCATTTCCTAACATAGGCGTCTTATCTTTCATTCCCACCATGTTAGCATAGAACTCCTTCACCACATCCACGAATCCTGGAGCCTTGTGCTCGCAGAACAGGTGCCACACTTTGCTTTCAATGACTTCTTGGAAAGGGGAAATCCACTTGTTGAAACCTCTCTAACCTATGAAGTCTACGTCTTTGTAATTTATCCCTCAATGACATAGCCTGCTCTGAAATCCGATTAAGCTTGCTTTTCTCCTTTACTTTCTACTCTCACTTCTTCAGCTCCTATCTTCATTTTCTTGGATTGTCTTCCACGGCTGCCCGGACTGCGCTCTTAACCCGACTCATCTTCTACTTACCCTTTTACGCGGAGTCGCTTGGGCGTTTCTTCCTCCCTCTCTGTTTATTCTTCCATGATTTCATTTAGGTTTGGAATCAGGTTCGTTGGCTCAGACATTGTTAGAAAAGGGCTTTGGGGTTCTAGGGTTTTTCGTAAGGAGGGGAAGAGATTTAGGGCAAAGGAGAGTGAGTGGTTTGGTGGTTTAATGAGGCAAGTGGCTTTTCAGGTTTCAAACATGATCTATTTATAGGCTCATCATTGGTTATACTTTCATTAAATGTCGCGATAAAAACTAGCCTAAGGTTCAATCCCTTTTTAATTTTATGTCGCGACATATTTTTAAATTAATTAAAACCAGGTCAGTCCTTTGTTGTGACAGGGGAAAATTATCGCGACATCAAATGTGATGTTCAAGCTTACTTATGTCACGACAGAAACTTTCCTTACAATATCTAAATCTAAAGTCGTCTATGTCGCAACACAAAAATTTGATACTCAAGTAAACCTATGTCGTGATATACAAAAATATTGTCACGATAATGTTTTTTCTCTTCTAGAAACATAGGTTATTTACAATTCTGTTGCGACATAGTTAAATAGTGTTGCGACAGACTTTCCTGCGACTTTCAAAAGGCTGATTCAATCCTTGTCGTGACATAAAGAAATAATGTGTGGCGAGTTTTGGCGCATAATGTCGCGACGGAGAAGCATGTCTGGAGCATTGAACCAGAGCCCTCCCCGAATTGCACAATTTTCATTTTGAAATCAAGCCACATGCAAAGCAAGGTGTATTCACTCGTACCAATCAGAACATACTTGTGAAAACACATCTAATCATCTAAGAACCTCAATTCAAGTATGAACAATCACATTTCATTTCTTCACTCAATATAATTCACAAAATGATATTTAGAATATCTAAAAAAATGAGAACAACAAAGCTACTATTCATTTTCTGCTCTAAATAAAATCACATTCCCCAAAACTTCAATTATGCATTATCATTAAAGACAAAGTGAGGGAAATAGAAATACTCCCCTATGTAGCAATTTTATATTTCGGTTTGAAAGTGTGCTTCCTAATAACATCCATTTCTAAGCTTCACTGTCCCTGAAAAATCAGCAAAAAAAAACACTTAAAATTTTATATAAAATTGAAACTAAACTCAAACATACCAAATTTAAACAAACCAAAGTAATTATGAAAATTAAAATTTGCTTGGGTTGCCTCCCAAGAAGTTGCTCAGTTTAATGTCTTTAGCTAGACATTTGCTGCATAATGTCTTCATTTCAGCAAAATTCTTTTCTCTTTTTCAAATCTGGTTCACTCTTCATTTATGTTCCCTCCAAGGTAATGCTTCAATCTCTTACCATTCACTTTAAATTCACATCCAGAGTCGGTTTTAGTGTTACTGCTCCAAAGGGTGTACTTGCTACTACTTTGTAGGGACCACTCCATCTTGACTTTAGTTTTCCTGGAAACAGTTTGAGCCTGGACTTATATAATAGGACTTGTTCCCCTGCTTTGAATTCCTTCCTCAAAAGCCTTTGATAATGCCACTTCTATGTCTTATCTTTGTAGATTCGGCATTATCACAAGCTTCATTCCTTAACTCTTTTAGTTTATTCAATTAGAGTAATCTTTCTTCTTTTGCAGCTTGGAAGTCCGCAGTGATTTCTTGATAGCCAGCCTTGTATTCTAGTTCCAGAGGAAGATGACAAAGTTTCCCAATGCTATTTTGTATGGGGACATTCCAATAGAAGTTTTGTAAGCAGTTCTATAAGCCCACAATGCATCATCTAGTTTTAAAGACCAGTATTTTTTGCTTGTATTCACAGTTTTCTCCAGAATTTTCTTTATCTCCCTATTAGAAATTTCAACTTGCCCATTTGACTAAGGGTGATAAGCCAATCCCATCATATGTTTGATTCCATATCTATTCATGAGTTTTGCAAAAACTTTGTTTGCAAAATGGCTTCCCTCATCACTAATGATTGTTCTGGGTGCTCGAATCTACCGAAATGTTCTTTGTATAAACCAAACCAACATGCTTGCATCATTTATGGGACAACTATCGCTTCCACCCATTTGGATACATAATCCACAGCTAGGAGAATGTATAGATTTCCAAATGATGATGGGAAATGTCCTATGAAGTCTATCCCCCATACATAAAAAATCTGCACCACTAGGATTCCTTGCAGGGGCATTTCATTTCTTCTACTTATATTGCCCATTCTCTGACAATTATCACAATGTTTTACCCATTCAAAATAGTATTTAAATAGAGTAGGCCAATAAAAACCTGATTGGAGAATTTTTTGAGTTGTTCTGTCTCCTACAAAGTGTCCTCCATATGGTGATGCATGACATTTCTCCATAATACCACCTTATTCTGTTTCTGGAACACATCTCCTTATGATCATATCTGCTCCTCTTCTAAAAAGTAGTGGGTCATCCTAAATATAAAATATGCTATTAGTTCTCAATTTTCTTCTTTGCTGGTAGCTTAACTCAGGTGGCACAACTCCACAAGCTAAGTAATTCACAATATCAGCATACCAGGGTGTTTGAATTGATAACAAGCAGTTGCTCATCGAGGAAAAATTTTACATATTCGATTTCCTTTTCCTTTCCAGTAATCTTTTTCAATCTAGACAAGTGATCGGCTATCACATTGTCACTACCCTTCTTATCTTTGATCTCTAGATCAAATTCTTGTAGTAATAGTACCCATCTGATCAGTCTTGGTTTGGCATCTTTCTTCGCCATCAAATATCTAATTGCAGCACGATCAGTGTGTATTATAACATGAGACCCTAATATGTAAGGCCTGAATTTTTCACAAGCAAACACCATTGCCAACATCTCCTTCTCTGTGGTAAAGTAGTTCTCTTATGCCTCATTGAAGATTTTCTTAGAGCGCAGTATACGACCTTGAATATCTTTAGTTCTTTATTTAATCTGACTCCCATTACAAAATCAACATCACACATAATTTGAAATTTCATTGTTCTAGTTAGGTATCACCATGATGGGTCTTTGTAACTAATATAGTTTAATTTCATCAAATCTGCCTTATAATTCATTAAAATCAAATTTTGCATCTTTTTCCAGTCTACATAATGGTCTGGAGATTTTTGAGAAGTCCTTTATGAATATACGTAAAAACTAGCATGTCCTAAGGCTTCTTATCCTTGGTAGTTGTAGGTGGCAAGAGGTTTTATGATAGCAACTTTTGCTTGATGCACTTCCAATCGATTGCGAGAAATCTTGTGTTCAAGACAATACACTATGTTACCATGAAATGGCATTTTCCCAAATTTAAAGCTAGATTCTTGTGTAGCACCTCCTAAATCTTGTTTCCAAATTTTCAAACAATTCTCCAAAGCTGGATCCATAAACGTCATCCATAAAGATTTCCATAGCCTCTCCACTTTGAATCTAAAAACATAGACACATCATACATCTTTGAAAGGTGGCGGGGCATTGCATAATCAGGCATCCTTCTAAAGAAACAAGGTGCCATAAGGACATGTAAATGTAGTTTTCTCCCCGATCCTTCGGGGCTATAGCAATAAGTTTATAGCAAATATCAATCAAGAACGATCAATGGAATGCCTTGCTAACTTATCTAGCATTTGGTTAATGAAAGGTACAGGATAATGGTCCTTTCTGGTAGAAGTGTTTAGTTTTCTATAGTCTATACATACTCTCCATCCTGTCACTGTTCTTGTAGGAATCCATTCATTCTTCTCATTTCTGATTACAGTGAATCCACCCTTCTTGGGAACCACATGAACTGGGCTTACCCAAGGGCTCATGTGAGATTGCATATATAGAAAGCCGCACATTCAATACGACCCCAGTATTTCTTTCTAACTACTTCTTTCATCACTGGATTCAGCCTTTTTTTATGTTCTATAGAGTTTTTAGCATTCTCCTCTAAAAGGATTTTGTGCGTCTGAGATAGAAGGATTGATTCTTTGGATCATCTATAGACCAAACTATTGCTTTCTTGTATTTTAGAATCTCGACTTTTTTTGTTCTGACTTAGTCAATCAATTTGAAATGTGGTAGCTTTGCCTTTTGGTTGCCAAAAAGCATGCTTCAAATGTTCAGGCAATTCTTTTAGAATCAAACCCTTTGAGCTTATGTTTACTTCAATATCTTTCTTTTCATAATTGCTGGATTTTTCTGAACTAATTTCTTCAACATTGAGTACTGCCTATTTTAATTTAAAATTGGAGTTCAGAAATTCAACTTCAAGATGCTCAAGATACTGGAAATTCATCTCATTCTCATTCATTGAACTCTGAAAATTACAATCATTTATTAGTTCGAAGCGGAGTAAGGAATTTTTGTTTGTCTGATCGTACTCGGCATTAATAAGTTCATTTGTTTCGGGAGCTTTGTGATTGAGATTAGTGCATTCTCATTTCCAACCACGAGTTAGTTCTCCTTTCTTCACATCGATGAAAGCTGCTCACGTTGCTAAGAAGGCCTTCCCCAACGGCGGTGGGACTTGTTTGTCTTCTTACATATCAATTCTTACCAAAGTCCATTTAGGAGGAATATGAACTTTCCCACTTTGATTAGCACATATTCAAGAATGCCCTTCAGGTTGGGCCAAGGTTATGTCTACCATCTGCAAGGTCATGGCTGTGGGAGTAAGCTCCCAAATTGAGTCTTTTAACCATAGATAAAGGCATGAGTTGATCTTGCTCCCGAGAATAGCATAGTGCTTTTCCCATGTCGAATTCCCAATTTTGCAGGGTATAATGAAGCTACCTAGATCACGCATTTTTATGGTAGACTTGAGATAAGCGCCTTGCGGGGTTGTTGTTAGGCTCACTACACCTTCTTTAGCAATTCTTTTCTTTCTGCTCAATATTTCCTTCATGGATTTTTCATAGTGAGGCATTTGAGTTAATGCCTTAGAAAAAGGGATATTGATCTCTATCTTCTTGAACATGTTCAAGAATTTAAAGAATTGCTCTTCAAGCTTTGCCTTTTGTAGCCTTTGAGGGAATGGAACTTGAGGATTGTAAGCTTTAACCTCTTCCTTCTTCTTTAGATTTCCCTTTTCAACTTCTTTCTTGTGCATTTTTTCTTCATTACGTCTTCTTGACTTCGAACTCTTTGCCTTGATTCTTCTCCAATTTCGAGTATGTTTCTCTTCCTCGGTTCCTTTTTCTCATTTCTTCTCTCTTCGGTTCTACGCCACTTCTCGGAGATTCTTGCCATGCGATCCGCCCGGATTCTTACTTGTGTCGCAGGAATGAATCCTTGGATGGAGTTCTTCATGGATAGGACGGTTACTTTTCTGAGTCTCTAGATTCTTCAAAGAGGCATTGTTATTGGCCTGAAACACAGTTGTGTTTGCCTGGAATGCTGCTAGCTCAGCGAACTTCTGCTTATGTATGTTCAGTAGCCTCTTATTTTCCCCCATGAAAGTAAGCATTTGGTCTTCAAAGGAATTAGATCTCCTCTACCCCTGATTTTTGCTCTCTGTCCTGCTAGCTGCTGCTGTTGTTGTTGTTGGAACCCAGGTGAGGCATGATATTGCAGTAGATTTTGTCCTCCTCTATATGAGAAATTCTCATGGTTCCATAGTGCTGGTGTGTAATGAGTGGGTAAGTTGAGGTTGGGCTTAAAAGTGTAGTTCCTATTGGCATTTAGGTCTTTGTATCTCAAACGATAGGAACCATCATGGGTTGATCCTTATCATCACTTTTTCTTTTCTCTCCCCTTAAATCTGTCCCCCTTCCAGGAGTGCCATGTGCATATCTTATTGTTTTCCAAACTTGTTCATTAATGCATTCAACTTTGCCTCTATGGGCGGTCATCTATTAAGCTCCAATTACACCACTCCTTTAGTGCATTCTTTGCTCCTTGAAGCTTAGGATGGAGCTTTGTAGACGTTAAGTGGCAAGGTCTTCAATCAGTGCCTTGCCTCCTCGGCCCTTTTTCTTTTAAGAGCCCCACAACAAGCGGTATCTATTACTTCCCTTTGAGGCATAATTCATGGAATGAGTAGAAAATGTATAGCTAGTGGTGGATCTATTCCATGCATGGGTATCTTTAGTAGTCTCTTGTATCTCTCCAGCGCATTGTAGAGACTTTCATCACTCCCCTGTTTGAGAGCTGTGATTTCTCCTCTTCTTTCAGAAGTCAGGGTTGTGGGGAAAAATATGCTCATATAGGCCTCTACAAACTCTTCCCGATTTGTCAGCGATCCCGACGGGCGGTGGCTCAGAGGCAAGTTCGCGCCCACATCTCTCAGGTGAAAGGGAAGAACATGGCTTGATCATACGGTCGCCACATTCGACGATTGTGTTGGAATTCTCATAAATCTTCCCATATGTTCATTGGGGCCTTCATTTGGGATGCACAGTGGCGATCTTTGCTGTACCATTGTGATGAGTAGGCGAGTTCAAATTGTTGGCTATGGCAAGGCTGTCTCTAGCAAATCACTCATCTTGAATAACGAGCATCAAAGTCCTCATCCGTCATTTACCTTTGAGGTCTTTTTGTTTTTAACCTATACGGAATAGGTTGTAGTCTTTCTCTTTGATTTGTCATGCTATGGATTCGGCGCGTAACTTTCCTCGGATTCCTCTCGGTGTTCTCTCAATTTCTATGTCAGAGAAGCGACGGATTTGCTTATGGTTTTTTGTGCATTTAAAATCTATTGCTATTAAACTATTTTTATTATTATTTTGATAAAATAAAGAAAAATGTCCAAATTAGTAATTCTTTATTTGATTAGAATATTGATCTTTAAATTCATCAATCAATTTGTAAACTACAGAAAGAGTAATTTTAGAAAAATGGCAAAATCGTAATTTAGGTAAAATCCGAAATTTTTCTAGATCTCGGATAACAAAACAGACTTCACCATTGGAATCGTCCTCTTGAAATCTAATAACACGTTGAATTTAGTTGAATTAGGGACGGTCGAATTTCACGTTTTTGAGACACCGAGTTTTTCGGGTGTAGTAGTAGTTTGAGAGACATGTGATGTGAAAAAAGTCACCTATAACATGTACTCATGTGACACAGGTTGCATGAGTAGAGAGATGATGGAAATGGACGGCCGAGATAGTGCTAAGTGTCAAAAATCCAAGAAAGGGGACATAAGTGGCATTATTTAAATTCTTAATGAGATAAGACAAAATAGGGAATAGTGGTCTTCTTCCTTAGGAGCCAAAAGAAAACGTCAAGGGAGGATAAGCATTTATCGTAGGTTTTGTGATTTTTAGAGAGGAGTGACTTCTCTCTAAGATCCGGTCGATCGGGCCGTCGGATTTCTTCGGTCCAAGAAGCAAAGTGGTTCTACGCATCGAGGACTACGTGGCACGATTTTAGGGAGTTTTAGACAAACTCAGGTGCGAGTAGGGGTTTTATCCTGCTTGTTTTACCCTTTGTTTGATGTTTTGTGATGCTTGTGTTGATTTGAGGCGAGTGAGTGGCCGTTTGATCGATCCCAGATCTTGGAACCAAGTGTGAAATTTTGGAACCCATTTGAATGATCCGTGGTATGTAAAGATTCTTTGGTGTGGTTTCATATTTATGCAATAGAGTATGTTTAGTGATGAGGGCCGGAAATGGGTATGGAATTCGATTCCACGAGAAGGTGACGTTTAGTGAGGTGAGCACTTACGGATAGCCTTGTTATGTTTTTAAGGGTTGTTAAAACGGTCAGGTGCCTGAATTGGACCAAAAACGTTCAAGTGTGGTGTGTATAAGGGTGGATTTAGGAAATGAATGGCTTAGTCGTATAGGGAATTAGTAGGTTGTGCATAAGCTTGAGGTGTTAACATGATGTCACAATTATATGGAATATAATTGTGTGTGTAGGCTATGGAATATAATTGTGGGTATAGGCCATTGGAGATGAGATTGTGTTTAGTTCAAGTGAGCTAATTTGGGTGATGGTTGATATCGTTGAATTACATGTGGTGTGATTGTAAATTTGAGAATATATGCATAATTGATATATTTGTATAAATTGTGTTGAAATGACATAATACATTTCATATGCCTTTGGGTAACCTGCCTAGAAATTAGGGTGTGAGTGCATGACATGAATTTTACGAAAAGCGAACATGGTTGCGAAAGGAATTTCACAGGGATGATTTTAGGAGAATGGGGTTGGGAGGCGGTCGATAGATCATTTTGGATGAGGACCATGGTATTTGGGAAGTTCTCCAGCACATTAAGCCTCGGAGGAATGAATCCCGTATTTTCTGAAACTTCGGTAGTGTATTTTTAAGAACAACAAGTTTTGTTTTGAAAATGGTGTTTTCTCATACATGGCTTAAGCAAGTGTGAGGGAGTCGGTGAGGACTCGAGACATGGGAATGGGCATTTAGACATTCAAGTAGGATCACGAATTTACTTGAGTGTGTGTTTACATTAGATGTGCATATGCACTTGGGTGGGAAGTAACCCATTTAGAGGCGATTCCACTCTTGGGCGATAGCTCACCTTGTCGAGGAACATTATTTCGGTGCGGGAGTGTTAGAGAAGACGGCTCATCTTAAGCCAGATTTTGAAGAAAAGCGAGGTTGTGGCTTTAAAGTTTTTGGTATAACATGTATTAGAATTGTAGATTTTAATATGTGTTTGTATAAAGAGTAATGTAATAACTCTTGAACCATGTAATATATTTGGTTGGGACATAGATTTTGTGAGTTGAACTATTGGAATATAGTTGGGTATATTTGATGAGTAATGATGCGGGGGCCTAAGTGGTCATTTTACTCATGTGTGTGTCTCGTGATCTGGACGGTATGAATTTTCCCTTGAGTTGTGGTGGTCAAACGGGCCTTGGGATCGGGCGTGAGCAATTCCCAGATGGTGCCAAAAACTTATTGTTGAATGGATTATATACAAATTTATGTGCTTGTTGCAGACTATTATCTAATCCCCAAAAATGGTGCCAAAACTCGTTGACCATTTTTTTGACACGTTTAGACAGGTACAAGTAAGTGCATTGCTGCCAAGACTAACTAAAGTCCCGTGCTTGTGCGAAAACACGACTAATTTATAGTGAAAATATGTGTTTGTCCTTTTTGTAAAATGGATTAGTTAAAAATTGTGTTTGGTTTGAATCACTGTAAGTGCATAGGTTGTCTATTAATAAAAGTGGATTTTAAGTCGGATATCGTTCCACGAGAATGATGATAAATCGAAAAAGACTAACTTCTCTGCTTTACTCAAGATCCTTACCATTTGAACTCCATTGTTAAAGTGATGAAGGAACTAATAAAATAATACTAAACTAATTTCACTAGTATACATAAAATTTTTTTTTAATTATAGTGGATTTGAGAGTTCAGGTGAGACAACTTTGGGAAATAGACCCGATGAATAATTTGTCGAGTTCTCACGTCATTTTGAATCATAGCTAAGCCATAAGTTGGAAAGCAGAATTTGTCAAAGATGCATTGTGGTATAGTTTGTATTTCTCCTTTAACCATTGTGATGCCCCCAACTCGGCATAGGGTGTCAAGTGAGGGGTCATTCTTTTTTTCAGTATAAACTTTAATTTGGTTCATTTATATAATGTTAAACATTTAACTTGTATTATATTACATGTGACCAATTACAAAATATATACAAGCTCCATATATGGAAGTGTTCAACATTTACAATATTTACATTGTTTACAAATTTTCATATACAAAATAGACCACAAGGTCTTCCAGTGGGCACCTATTGATGCGTGGCCTTTATTTCTTGATGTGGATTGTCAGATCCTGCAGTTTCCTCTTACTTGTACTACATGGATGAAAACTTGAGTGCTAAGCTTTACGGCTTAGTGGAATTAATACATATGGACGACCTCTCTTTTAAGGGGTCACCACACTTCTATACAAATGCATATACTTATAACACATATAACATTTACATATGTATCCTTTCTCATATATATACTTTTTCATAACAAGTTTCATTTCTTATCACATTTCATATACTTTTCATGTCATCCTGTACTTTACTTCTTGTTCTTGTAACTATATACTATCATCGCATAACAGTGCTATGCTTCTCATATCATGTCATATATTCAATACATGGAATTTGCATATACTTGTCATTTTCTTTTATATTTCATGTCTGCATAAACCTTAGAAGTGGATAAAGGAAACTATAAGGCAGCGTACTCCTTGTGCAGTGAGTGCATAAGGGCTTGAAGGCGCTATTATCATTAATGCAGAATAATGACCATCTATAAGGGTGAAAGGTGCTATTATCATTGTCTTGCGAGACAATGACCATCTATAAGGGCCCAGTATTTGTTATCGTGTATGAGACAATGACCATCTACCAAGAGCCCGAAGGCGCAATGGCCAGCGGGACGGCGATCGGTATCTTTGCAGACTTGTTTTTCCTAATAGGCATGCCCATCTATTCCTCTACCAGGTTCTAAACAGACAATCAATGTATATTTTATGTTCGATTATATATCGTCATATTCACAGAATAATTATTGTCATTCGGTAATCATATGATATATATATATCTGATATTTATTCATATCTTTGCATTTTCATATTTCATTTTATATGCATGAATAACTATGGTTAAGAACTCATATTTTCATGATTTATGGAACTAATATGAGATCCAATTTTATCAAGCTATTTATGGATGGATTCTTGACTCAATGGGCTTTCCATAGAGTCTAAGAACACCCGAAACGGAGTTCGGACGAAGGAGTTATGACCTTTCGAAGTTGGAGGTCATACGTAGTCACACGACCGGTGACCTTAATTGGCCAGGGCGGCCGACCTGGCCAGGAATCGGCCTGATACCTACTGTCCTCCACAGGCATATGAATGGAATCTTGACTCAATGGGATTTTCATAGAGTCGAGGAGCTTAAAGCGGAGTTGAGCGAAGGAGTTATGACCTTATGATTGGAGGTCACACGTGGTCGCGCCATGAGACTGGACGACCCGAGCTGACCTAACCTGGACGAGCTTGGCCTGACACCTACTGTCCTCCATAGGAATATGAATGGAATCTTGACTCAATGGGCTCGCAGGGTCAAGAACGCAACGGAGTTCGGACGAAGGTTATGACCTTCGAGTTGGAGGTCATCGTAGTCACACCATTGCATTGACACAGGCCCAGCCAAAGTTGACTGACTGGCTGAGCTCGGCTCATTTTTACTCGTTAAAAGGACCATAACTTGGTCTATAGAGGTTCGAATTGAGAAATTCAAAAGCCTAACATCAATTTCATTGATTTGGATACAATTTTCCAAAAGGACTCACTGCCAAAGTCCCTTTATTTCTTACCCAAAAACCAGTTCTAAGGTCCGGCTAATGCGTATGATCAAAAATAGGGGGAAATTTTCTTGGTTAGGTACAGCAGGACTCTTCCCAAAACCTGCATGTATAGGAGCCTTAGAGCTCTTCTCAGCTCAAGCACAACAGAAAATGAGTTTGGGAATTTCCAAACCTAAACCATACACAAAATAGAGGGTTCCAAACCATGTATCTATACTTTCTCTACCAAAACTAGACAAATTCCATACTCAAATTCATACCTAAAACACTAGATTTCCATACTCAAATTCCCTACACAATTCGTAACATCCATACTGTGATCTTCTTTTTCCTTTCCTTCTTTCTTCTTTTCCTTTTTCTCTTAACTTGCTTCTTCTTATTTCTCTTATATTTCTCTCTTGCTCCGTTTTGCTCTCTCTTTTCTCCCAGACCAAAATGAGATATATATTTTTAGTCTTATCCTTTTTATTTCACTTTTCTCTCTTTTGGAGCATCATCGACCATCGATCCAAGGAGGAAACTTCCTCATCTTTCCTTCAAACCGCTTGTCTCTTCCACGATTTTCTTCCTTATTTGATTTTGTAATATCTTTCTTTTGGCCTCTTTGGTCCTCCAACTCTTTATTACTCTTAATTTAACTTATGCATATTCCTACTTTGGCATATGAACTTATTGATATGACCCTTGGAGTCTTGAATTAGTAAATTATTAATTACCCTTAACTTTTATAATTAGGGTTCTTGTTTATTTTATTCCGGAAAAATATACTTTTACTTTTATTATACCCTAAACATGTTATAAAACTGTTAGGGTATAATTTGGGGTGTTACAACCATACCTTTCACTAATTAGAGATTCATGTTCATTTATGACTCATGGATCTAATCAATTACTTGTAAAATATAATCCTCTTTCTAAGATTTGGGTATTTTTTCCTTTTTAGTACTTCACACCCAAATCTTAGGACTGAAGAATTCTTGCCCCCATAGACAGGATATTATAGGCCTTCTCCAATTTAAATTGCACCTCATCCTTCAATATTGATGAAATTTTCCATCTCCTTGATTAGATCTTTGCCAACACAGGATCAGAATCCTTTCATCAGAAATAGGAGAAACCTCTACGGCGATTAAGTGATATCGTCCAAACTGTCCTCAAACCATGAGTAAGTTAGTATATATCTGGGTAATCTTTTAGAGTTCATTAGTTCAAAGTATTGGTCTACCATACCCCGAGAACTAATCTTATGCCCTTAAGTTCTCCATCATATGTGTGTCATGTAGAGGCCTCTGAGAAATCGAGCAAGATACAATACTTTGTTTGGGTACCTGATACTAGTACTTAGACAATTAGAAGTTAAAATAACACCCGATCAAATAAATTCAAGAATTCTAACTAAGGCATTCTTCTACTTTGTGAAGAAAAATAACAATCACCATCGACTCATTCCTAGAGGGAGCTCAATTTTTCAAAACTGGTTCACATAAATGGTGACTAAGCGGTCAAGAAAGAATTCCTTTGAGATTGTAAACCAAAATAATGAACTCCAGAAATTTTCTAAAATCCATATAGCGAAACAGTAGTAGCAGAGAAAAGGATTTACAATAAGATTCCAACTTCGAAGAAATTTTGTCGATTTCATTACTAAAATCAAGAAATTAAACAGAAAACTAACTAAAAACTATGCTCAAACTAAATATGGAAACCGTTGTGCCAAGGGAACTGAATTTGGAAAGGCTCTTAGTGACTCGAAATGACATCAACCTTATCCCTTCATCAATCGAAGGTAAGTTTGGGGAGTTGACTCACTTAATCTTACGCCCGAGATAGTAGACGGATCTATTGTCAAACTGGGCATTATAGAAGATGTGCTGGTCAAGGTGGAAATTTATTTTTTCCCGGTTGATTTGTAGTCATCAAAATGGAAGAAGATAAGCATGTTTCTCTCTTGCTTGGAATGCCATTTTGGCCATTGATGTAACTACGATTGATGCTTAAAGGAGGCTTCTTTGAGATTTTGGGGAGAAGTGAAATTCAATGTAAACCAAAGTAAAGGCGGCATGTAGTGAAGAGGTTCATTGCATGAGAATTGAAGAAATTTTTGCTAATAAAAATGAAGAGAGTGGCGAAGCATTGGCGAAGATGAAGAGAAAATGGACAACATGGAGCGGGAAGAGTTGCTAAAATTCATGCTAGAAGTGGCTGAGAATGAAGAAACAGACGAAAAGTTAGAAAGAAAATGTGGAAGAAAGAGTTCGAGGATGGGCTAGTCTTGGGAACTACGAGCACTTAAAATATGTATTTTTTGGAAAGGAAAGATCACAACCTGTGATCATAACTGCTGATTTAAAATTGGAAGAAGAGAAAGAAGTAGTGCATACATTGAGCGATGCAAAGGAAGCTATAGCACGGTAGGGGTGATTTGAAGGAATAAATCATTCAATATCATGCATAACATTCTGATGGAGGAGATGCAAAGACTAATATTGAGCATCAAGGAAGTAAATCTAAAGATGAAAGGAAGTGGTCGAAGAATCTTTGAAGTGGCTTAATGTAGGCTTTATCATGCCATCTCGAGATAGTCCTTGAGTGAGTCCCTATCCATGTTGTGCACAGAAGGGTGGGATCACGGTGATAAGGAATGAGAAGAATGAACTCATCGACTAGAATTTATCGCGTTTGGAGAGATTGTGTATTGATTATGGCTGAATACAACCACTAGGAAAGACCACTATCCCCTACGCACTTTATTGATCAAATGCTGGATAGATTAGCTGGGCATTCCCACTATTGCTTCCTTGATGGCTATTCTGGGTACAATTAGATAGCTATAGCTCTTGAAGATCAAGAGAACACCACATTCACTTATCCCTATGGGACTTTTGCTTTCAGAAGAATGCCCTTTGGGCTATGTAATGCAACCACCTTCAGATGCATGATCTCAATTTTATCGATCATGGTAAAGAGATCATAGAGATTTTTATGGATGACATCTCACATTTTTGGGTCGAGTTTTAAGTTGTTTGAAGAACTTGGCCCTTTGTTCTTCAAAGGTGCAGGAGGAAGAACTTAACTTTGAATTGGGAGAAGTGCCACTTCATGGTTAAGGAAGGAATTGTTCTTAGGCACGAAATGTGCATGGTGGGGTGAAGTGGACAGTGAGATATCAGTCATTAGCACTCTGCTGCCACCATCTAATGTCAAAGGAGTGTGAAGGGAGTTTTTTTTTAGGCCATGCGGGATTTTCTGAGAGAGATTTATCAAGGACTTCTCCAAGATATAAAACCCTTGTGAATTATTAGAAAGAAACGGAGTTTTGAATTGTAAAAGAATGCTTAGAGGCATGAAAGCATCAAAGGAAAGTTGATCTAAACACTTGAATGGGGAAGAGATTGAAATCATGTGTGATGCTAGTGACTATGCCATGAGGGCATTCAGCAGACGAAGGAGAGTAGTGTTGAGAGCGATCTACTACTCAAGCATGACTTTCAATGAAGCCCATTCTTCGATGTGGAAGAAAGAAATCTTGTGGTGTAGTGTTCTTGTGAGAAATTCAGACCATACATCCTAGGATCCCAATGTATAGTTCACGCTGATCATGTAGCCATAAGATACCTTATGGGTAAAAAGGATGCAAAACCAAGGTTAATTAGATGGGTCCTCTTGCTGCGGGGGTGACTTGGGGGAAATCGAGAGACAAGTGGAGTGACAATGCTGATAGTTGATAACTTGTCAAGGTTGGAGATAACCAAGGAAAAGAAAAGAGGCAAGGAAGTATAGGAGAGCTTTTCAAATGAACAACTCTTTGAAGTGAACATTCAACTTCCATGGTTTGCTCACATGGTAAACTACTTAGCTTGTGGAGTCATGCCTCATGATTTCAATTTCTAGAAGAAGAAGAAACTGAGGCATGAAGCCAAATATTTCATATGGTATGATCCAATACTATTCAGGAGGGGAGCAAATCAAGTCAGAAGAAGATGTGTGTCTGAAGAGGAACAAGTAGAAAGTTTGAGAAAGATACATTCAACTCAATATAGAGTGTTTTCAGCCTGGGTGCGAAAATAGCAATGTAGATTCTTGGCCCCACCCTATTTAAAGGCAGGTTTTGAATGGGTGAGGAGATGTGTGAGATGCCAAGAAAGATAGAACATAAATAAGAGACAGGAGATGCCCTTACATGGAGTATTGGTGGTTGAAGTGTTTGATGTATAGGGTATAGATTTCATAGGCCTATTCCCATCCTCATTTGGAAATTTATACATACTTCTAGCTGTGGAATATGTATCCAAGTGGGTTAAGGCAATAGCATGTCCCAGAAATGATGCTAGTACTATAGTGAACTTTGTGCAAAAGCATATTTTCAGTAGATTTGGGACACCAAGAATCATTATCAGTGATGAGGGCAACCACTTTGCGAATAGACTTTTTGCAAGCTTGATGAGCAAGTATGGGGTCAAGCATGCCATGGGCTTAGCCTATCACCCTCAATCTAATGGTCTAGCTGAGATCTATAACAAAGAAATCAAGAAAATCTTTGAAAAGACTGTCAACACCAATAAGAAGTTAGGCGATAAGAATTTAGATGATGCATTATGGGCATATAGAATTGCTTACAAGACCCCCATTGGGATGTCCCCATACAAAATAGTAATTAGGAAGCCATGCCACTTACCTCTAGAGCTAGAGCACAAAGCCATGTGGGCCATCAAAAGACTAAATTTTAACCTAAAAGATGCAATTGAGGAGAGAATGCTCATTAAGTGAGCTAATGGGAATGATTCCTATGATAATGCTAGAATTTACAAGGAAGAGACGAAAAATGGCATGATCAAAGAATCATTAGAATAGAGTTTAGAGTTCGAGAAGCTGTCTTGCTGTATAACTCAAGGTTTGGATTATTTCAAGGAAAATTGAAATCAAGATGGAGTAACCCTTTTACTGTGGTATCAGCAACATCATTAATTTGGGGCAGTTACAATAAGAGATCAAGTTGGGAATGAATTTAAGGTCAATGGGCAGAGATTAAAAAACATTATTTTGGTGGGAATATGAATGAAGATTAAGCAACAAGCTAAGAATCGGGATGGAAGATATTGAAGATCGATGGAAAGATGCGGCGAGTCGACTAAGATAGTGGCGTTTGTGTAAAGACCGAATGATATATATGAAAATACGGTAAGGGAGTGAATGTGGTAAATACTCAAAGCTGATTTGTAACAAAAATGTACTCAAAGCGAAATGAAAAGTATTATCAACCTCAGCCCCTTTAAGTGGGTCATATAAGTAATAAAGTGGACTCTAAAAGTTCGGATATCGTATCCACGAGGATTGGAAGTTCTCTCTAATTGAAATTTGATCACTATTTAGGCGACCAAATAGGATGTGGAATAAAATCAATTTAATTGAAATAAAAACTGATTTAAAACTAATCCTAAAATCTACCAAATAAACAACTACTTAATTAAGGTATGAAAGATAGACCACAAGGATGAGATAGTATTCCTGAAGCAGTTTGCATTTCCTTGAAGCTATGATATTTGTGGGTTGAATGTAGATTTGTCAAGAGCAATGTAGTATAAGCTTGGATTTCTCGACACTACACATTTCATATAACACATCATGTTCCTTTTAGGGACAAATGGGTCTAAATATCTACTTGTGAAACTTGACCCTCTTTAAGATTTGATTGTTTTTCTTTTTCCAATGCTTCACATTATTTCTTAGGGTAAAATTCTTGCCCCCATGGACGGGAAAATGCAAGCCTTCTCCAATGGTGGTATCTCGTCCTTCAAATCTAATAAATTTTATATCTCTGATTGATCTGCTAACTGGAAGTTAAAGATCATATCGAGACTAAGGAGAAACCTCCCGATCAGCTAAATTGCCACATCATCTAATCCTCACACCAAGAGAAAATTAGTGATCTATCAAAGTAATTTTAGAGTTCATTAGTTCAAGATATTGGTCTAACATACCCTAAGTTACCTATTTATATAGGAATCTCCATCTACGTGTCCTTTCGAGAGGGCCTCTTGAAAATCGAGCAATCTGACTCTTTTAGGTATAACTAATATTAGAACGATTCATTATATGACGGTACCAATTATATAAACCGACATTCAAACCACAAAATAAGCGAGAAGCGCCAAATCTGAATGTTCAACAATTAATCCCCACTTTTTTAGAGGGTGTTTAATATTAAATTCTTGGGTCACGTGTCTTGTCGATAAAAGTAATAAAATGAAGAAAAGAAATCAAGAGACAAGTGAGAGAAAAAAAAAAATCCAGTTTTAAGCAAATCTTTGTTTGCGATCTTGAAATCTAAATCTACGATGTACGACAGAAATCTCTTCGATCTGAAAAAATCTGCTCAAAAGTACTCTGCAGATCTACTAAAAATCCAATCTGAGAAAAAGCGAAAAATGGGCGGTTTAGAGGAGAAACCCCATGAAGGAGTTCTCGAATATTCTCGTTACCTTCTTTACCTAAAAAACCGAGTATATATATGATCCTAGGGTGAAATGGGCTTGAAAATAGGCTAAAATATCAAAATTACTCTAAGATCTACTAAAAAATCAAAATATGCAAATCTTTTGAAAAAATGGGCGAGTTTAGAGAGAGAAACCCCATTAGAGAGGTTTCCAATCTTCAGTGCCCTATTTACCTAAAAAACGAGTATATATATGGTCCTAGGGTGAAATGGGCTTGAAAATAGGCCAAAATATCAAAATTTGGCTTTTTTTGATTTTTTTCAGCTTCTTGGTCTCGACACAGCTTGCTTGGTCGCGGCGGTTACGGGCGGTTGCTTTGTTTTCTTCTCGATATCCGAGCCATAACTTCTTCGTTTTAACTTCCGGATTTGGGCGTGGTGTCGTTGGAAAGCTCTTTGAATGTAAGAATGCAACCACCATGAGATAATTTTAACCATTTAATATTCAGATGGTACAGAAAATTTATCTTCCAGTGCCTTGTGAGACTCTGATTGACTTCTTCTTTTGGAAATATATGGCTCATTTCTTGCCAAATCACTTGCTTTTCATCAATATCCTACAAAACCAAGTTTAGAGGAAATGTTATGAGTTTTACATGAATATGGATATAAAATGCACAAAATAGCATTTGAAATGAACTCAAAACATGGATGAGTTTTGCACTCATCAAGCTGCTGGGAGGGAACCCAGATTATTTTTATTATCAGAATTCATTGGAATAGTCTTCAGTATGAGGAAATACTTGTCAAAGAATGATGAAATTCAAATTGATCTTCAATGAAATCTTTGTGAGAATTTTCCAATTACCTTCATTTATTTTATTTTTAATTTTATTTATCGTTATTTCCTTTCGTGTCAAGTTTATTTGTGTGTTTGAATTGTGTTTGATTGAATGACGTTCCTTTGATTTTTCTTAGTTTAGTTAGATTTAATCAGTTGAATCACTGTTAAATATATGACATGATAATCTATGTTTCAATAACACATCTTTGAAAGTGATTGGCTGATAGTTTCATGAATTGAGTATTCTGGAATGAATGAGATTGAGGAAAACAAGTACAAAAATCAGAAAGAGGAAAATGCCATTTCTGTCGCGACACCATTTCTTATTGTTGCGACATTAGCTCTAAAAATTTTCCAAAGTCACGACACCAAGATTGGAGTCGTGAAATTCTTTGCAAAGTAGTGACATCACATTTACAATGTCGCGACATTCTTTGCAGAGTCGTGATATCACATCTACAATGTTGCGACATTTTTCCAAGTCATTTACCAATTTTCTAAAGTCGTGACATCTATCCCAATTCTAGGGCATCCTCTCTATTAAAGAGAAACTTATTGAAAAGTTGAAATTTCCAATCAAACTCCTCAAACATCTGAACCAAAATTCCTCCCCATCTTTCATTTTCGAAACCCTAGCCACAATGTCTAACCCTAGCTCTCCCACTTTGAACGAAGTCATTGAGAAAATCATGAAGGAGGTGTAAGGAGATAGGGTTGAGCAATCTGAAAACCAAGAGACTACTCCTGCAAATGAAGTAAGGGAAGAAGTTGAGGAGGTGGAAGGTGATTCAGGAGGAGCAAGGGTATTCCTGACTTATAAGGGGGCAGAGATTTTCAAGAAGACTCTTGCCAAGAAAGGATTTATTAATGAGAGGGGATTCAAGGAGTTGGTGTCGCCCTTCAAGGAAGAGAATGAGAGAAGAAGCTGGGAGATGCTCTGCAAACACCTGGAGTTAGGCTGAAGAACTCTCGTCAAAGAGTTCTATGCGAACTTGGGAGACAGGAAGAACTTGACATGTATGTCGGAGGAGATAGTTGCCTTTTGGAGAAAGGGCCCTTTCTCCAATTGTTCAAGCAAGAAATATTGCTTTGAATTTGAGAAGCTCACAAAGAATCCTCACTTCGAGTGAAGTTGTCAAAGGAGCTTCTTGGTGGCCAAAAGGAGAGTGGTAGAGCACACAGACTATTTCCTATGCCTACATCAATAGAGGAGACCTCATAGAGATAGGTAAAGTGTGGTTCTACTTCATAAACTCTGTGCTGAAGCCCTCTATGCACATCTCAATTGTGAGATAGGACCATGCCATACTATTGTATGCGTTGGTTAAGGGCTACCAAGTTGATTTAGGAACGATTGTTGAGGAGTCAATCTTGGAATATGCGAAGGGGAATTTCGCTGGAAATATCACCCACCCTTCCTTGATCACACTTTTGTGCATTAAGGGAGGTGTGAAGTTTAATAATGAAGAGAAGGAGAGGTGTCTAAGACCTCCTCCTCTTACTAGAGTCCTCAAAGCTTTAGTGGAGAGTGAGGAGGGAGAGAGGATAGAAAAGCCCACAAGAAAAAGAAAGAGGGCAGAAACTGAAGAGCTTAGGGACTAAGCCCCTACAACTGTTTCTAATGAGGGGGAAAGCAGTGAAGAAAGGGGAGGTTTTGAAGCAGATTTAGAGCAACTAGTGCTCTCCCCTATTGCGATGAGGGATTCATTTCGGACTAGACACGAGAAGGAAGAGAGTGAAAATGAAAGAGCTCAGAGTGTAGAACAGCTGTTTTACATTAGACGAGAAAGGAAAGGAAAAGGAGAGCTACAGCCCAAAAACGACAACACCTACGAGGTTGCTAGCTATGTTTAAAGAAATGAAGGAAGAGCTCAAAGAGAGGGTTGAAAAGATAAGAGAAGAACTGAGGTTGAGAGATAATTACTTGGAGGATCAAAAAAAAAAAAGAGAAAACACCCTAGCAGCACCCCTCAAGCAGAGAGATGAGGAATGGAGAGAAGAACTAGAAAAAAGGGACAAGGCTTTGAGGATTGAATTGAAAGAAAGAGAGAAAATTTTTTGTGAATGAACAAATAAAAAGGGATGAAAGGATTTATTCGGATGCTAGAAGGAAAAGGAGATGGAGAAAAATTTGCTACAGAAGGTTGATGCATTTGGTTACCGGTACAAGGAACACCAAAAAGAAATCAGAGCCACAATCCAGAGGAAGTGTGGAAAGAGATGAAAGCCTCTCATTAGGGAAAACTATAGGATTGAGAGTTTGGATATACGCGACTCAAACACATTTATGTGCAATGCTCAAGGAGAGTTTTAGAATTTTTACTCAACTCCATTGGGGAGAGGCAGAATGAGCTGATTAGGAGTAATGCAAGGATATTGGAATGGGCTACAAACAAGCTCTTAGGTGATAAAACAACTAAAAAGCCCTAGGTCTCTAACCCTGAATTTGTTCCCTCTCAAGCTGGTTACCAATTTGAGCAAGTTAACATCAAATCCTCTAAATCCCATCACAAGAAAAAAAAAGTGAAATAGAAGTATCTCTCTTCCTTTGTAATTTTGAGCATTATAAATGAAATTATAAATAAAAGCCAGTTCTTGAAATTTGTGCATAATTGTGTCTATTTCCTTACTTTCTTATTTCCTGTGCATTGTTCTATAATGTAGGGGCATACTCAGGTCGAGAATGTGTTGATTGCTGTAATAAATGATTGAGAATTCAACTGCATTGAATATACTGAAAGTGTTGAGCTGAAATGGAAAAAGATAAAAGGCTGAAGTATTTGTGTGTGAGCTCTTAAGAAAGAAAAATAGGAACCTGAAAATGAGGCAAACCGGGTTTAAAGAATCTGAAAATTGTGTTGGGAACAATAACTAAGCTGCAACTATAGGATCAATTAAAACTTGGACATAATGGGTGTTCCATACTGCTAATATAGTTCAGTTCTTACTATCTTGGATCATACACATGGTTTGTGCCTTAGAACTGAAATGCTAATTAGGGAAACATTATGAGATCAACAACATCTTCCATTCCACAAGTCCTAGAACTTGTTAGAAGATTGTCCAAGACCAAATCCTAAATTTACCCGATATCGGGAAATGATTTAGGCCGACGCTTGGAAAGTATGAGCCTATTGACCACCTAATGCGATATGCATTTGCATATTTCCTTAGTACTCACTTTGAGCCAATGGACCTTATTTTCTTTCTTGGAAACCGTCACACATTAAAGCCATTATAAAACTAGTAACCTTTGGTAAAGAATATTTCCCCAAATGTGCTTGAAAAGGAATTATGAGAAAAGGATGAGGAATAAGTTTGGGGGAAATTTGGAATATCCAAATGCAAAGAAAATTTGATAAAGCGATTAAGAGATTTGTTGATGCAACAATGGAAGGAATACTAAAGAAAGAGCAAAATGTGAGAAAAAAGCGGGTTCGATTATATTTGATAGCATAAGAAAAAATTGAAGGCGAGGATGGAAAATGCGATCATAGGTAGAAAGAATGTGTATATTAGGTAAGTTTCAAGACTAAAAATTCCTCTTCAACTAACCTTACCTAAGCCTCATTACAAGCCTTGAAGACCTACTTGATCTTGAAGGATTTGTGTCATGCTTCTTTGCTTGATTCTTATCAGGTATCTTAAGATTACATTCTGACGTAGGAGTGCGGTTGTCTAGCATTTATGTCTTGTGGGAGTCCACGGAGTCATCTCCACGAGGGGAGTGGTCTATAATTTTGTGTCCGGTAAACGATTCTCCGCAAAGTGTAATTTCAAAGAGAATTATGGGGTTGTATTGTTTGATTGAATGATTGAATGAATTGGATATTTTTAAAATAGAAAGACGATTGCTGGGATCCTTTGGGTTCCACTCACTTCTGATCATGTAATTCCCACCTCTTCTTTTACAAACTCATCTAGGAGCCATTGATAAATGGTCTTCAATGGAATATTTATCCTTGAATGCTCTTTTGAAAAGAAAGATGATTGAACGATGTTAGTCACTTGTCTGATGTCACCGGACTCTTGACTTTGCATTTGTAATCAAACACAGCGTGTACAAGTATCACTGTTCACACGTTGTCGAAAATGCCCAACTAAGTTTTAATAGTGTTTGCACAAAGCAGTGGCATGCACAATCCATTGAAGTGCAAAAGAGGTATTGAGGGAATTACCTTGATCAGAGTGAGTTTCCACCGTGGAATCCCAGCAGAGAAATTTAGAACTCCATGAAACTTATAATGACAATCATAATTGAAGAGTTTATTCATAAAAACGGCACTTTGAGAAAATCGAATTCAATTGCAAAACTGGGTATGGAAAATGTAAATCTTTGAGATTAACAACGAAATGTATGTTCTTGCTGAAAGATTACATGAGCCTGAATCCGAAATCACCCAAGAATTAAAGCCTTCAATCAGGATCTATAAAACTTCCACTCAAAACTATAGAGGAAAAACACTTCTTCTCTCTAAACCTAACCCTAGTGATCAAGGCGCCTTCTCTTGTCTCTTATTGCTTTATACTCCTTTCGATGTCGTCTAATTGTTCAAGGGATGATTGACAAGTATGCCCCTAGTTAGGATCGAATTCCTAAACAATTCCGAGTTTCCATGCGGTGTGCAGTACACTTTTGCTCTTGCCAATTTACGCTCAGTGTCTTGGGGTACGCATTGAAGGTGTCTTAGGTACACTTCACTGCCGACTTACGCTCGGGTGTCTTGGGGTACATTGAAGGTGTGCCGGTACACTTCACCTTACTAGTGCTTTTTCTAGCATTCTTTGAGTTCACGAAACTAAATCAATCATTTTCCCACATCCTCCATGATTCATATTTGCTTTCCGAACATAAATCTTTGTACACTTATGCATTAGACCTGAAAGACCTGCACAAATCTAAAAACATAAAAGCAATTAAAAATACCTATCCTCATGCCAAATATAGGTAATGTGTGACTTGTATGTGCTAAGTTCTGCTATAATTATTGCTCAATTGTGTATTCATCACTGACACGCATCTTGCTAGTCCCTAGCGAATTTGAAACTAGAACTACTGCGCTGGTTATATGAATTCCAATAGCTTAGTACCAAATTAAGCTTTATAAAATCTCCAAAAATAGCAATTATGAAATATAATGCTTCACCTTTAGTATGCATAGACAACTCGTTTAGACTAGCACGGTCTTACGATGAACATAACAACAGACTGACCACGAGTCGGTTGTTGAATAAGGGACTATGGAATCGAGAAGAAAGCGTAAGCGGTGTCACGAACATTAAAAAGCGTAGAGATCGATATAATCGACAACCATTTAACATAAACACATAGCTTCTATGCATAATGTCGAAGAAACGACAAACATATTTGGAATAAAAGGTCTTAAGGTTTATAACGATATAGGGTACGACCGAAAAGGTAAATGATCAAAATGGGTGTTGGCATAGCATGGCTGAGGTCTACTACCCAATTGCCAACACCACCCTAGTCTAGCCTAAAAACAACTACGCAACGTCATCCTCATCCTCTGCAGAAGAAAATGCATCCCTCATCAAACCGCAGTCATCGATTCCTCTTGAATCCCTCAGTGCAGGGAAGTGGCATCCGCCATTGCAAGCTCTCCTTGGAAATATGACTCTCAAGCCTCGAGAGACGTCTGTCAAGCTGCTTCTGCTTTCCCAAAATGCACTTGAACCACCCCTTTATTCGCCGCTCCATCCTCTTCAATGGGGATGTGCTCCAATGTCTTGAAATTTATGGATGGTAAATCAGGAGGAGAACCTTGAAGGTGAAAATTTGAGGAGGCTGAGAAGTGCAAGGGAGAGTGAGAAAGCTAAGGAGGCGAGGAGGTGGGAAGCAGTAGATGCGGCTCGGCTCTTGGCCCCTCGGTTTTATTTGTGATAGACATTAATACCCTTTTTTCTTTAATTGTTTCCCCTCATTCCTGCTTTTCCATAAGGTTCGTCACAAGCGATGGGAATGGAATATGTCTACTCTCATGCGAATACTGCAAAAAGTCCCTCATCACACACCATATGACTAATGCATAATCGATGAGTTTCCCGGTCATGACTTCATACAAAAACTGGATTTGTTCTCGGCTGGGAGATTTTTCATTGCCCTTAGGCCCAATTCGGTCATGAATAATCTTATTCATCAAAGCATATTCCGACTTGAGCTTCCCTGTTACGAATTCTTTTTTTATGAACCCATTCATGGACACCGGGTGAGTATAACCTCGATGAACAGTGGGCATCGGGTGGTGATGGCTACGGTGAGTGCGGTCGATTCGGAGCGTCGGGCGGACATATTGTAAGTCTTGTTATCGAATCGGGGGGTGATCAGGAAATTTGCTTGCCAAAATCGAAGTCTCCTAATACCGGTCTCGGCCGTTGATGACCACGCTGTGTGTTATTGAGTGGCATTCAGATTGGTATGAACTCCCGAACCACGATGGTAAGTATCCTTGAACCTCGGTGCTGAAGTCCATATTGTTCTTGAATAATTCCCCACGATGGGATGAGAGTACAAAAATGTCTCAAACTGCGCCCCTCTCACGGTGAAATCTGTTGCAATTATTTGGGCCCATTTTTCGTGCCTTGACTCAAAATCCTCAGTGAACATGTCATATCTAAGTGTATCATTTTTCTCTGACACTTCCTCACTCTCTGAGACTGTCTGCGCGCCTTGCTTTTTTTCAGTGCGGGCATCAGGCTTCCTTTTCTTCACGGCCGCTCCATAGAGGAGCGGTGCTTTTCCTTTCCGTGTTCTTGGATCGAACATAGATATGGCTAAGATGGCAATATGTGCTGAGATGGCCCATACATATAACGAGATCCCGGAAGCTGTTTTGATAAGCAGGAATTTTGGCCCGTGCGGATCGGATAATGCCTCCCCATACCCTCGTAGAGATCGTAAACCACCCGAATCTGAGGAAAAACACTACTGAAAACCAAAAACAAGTTCATGTATATGATAGAAGAGCCTAAAAGCTTCTTTGTCGAGTTGTAGGATGCTTACCCCGTCCGTGCGATGAATGCAGAACAATTCGGGCATGAGAGATGGAAACTCTGGCAGAAGCAGACAAACTCCGAGTTGCTTGTGTGAGAGGGCAACAAGGTTAACGGCACAGCAGAAAGTGAAGTGTGAAGAATGCCGAAGCCCTGAGAATTTGGGGTTTAAAGTCTCATTGCCCTGGCAGGCCAAGATTGTCTGGGTACACTTTGCTCAACGCCCATTTTGGTAGTTGTCACCAGGAGGTACACTTGAATCTGGGTACACTTGTTCCAATTTATTTATTTATTATTATTATTTTTTTATATATATATATATTTATTTGGAACAGTGGTGCTGATGTAAAATTTGTCCTTGTCAACTGCCTTCCATTCCGGGTTTCATTGCGTGCTCAACTTTTCTTTTGTTCATATTCTACCCAAAATGATTGTATTCATAGAATTGGTACTGTACTTCCTTCTTTGGATATTTTCAATCTTTCCACGGGATTCACTGCTATTCCAATGGTCAGGGTTCCTAGAGATTCGAACTAACTGGCAACTTAAAGCTCAAAATGGGTGCAAGGGATAAGACAATACGAGTTATGAGTGTACATAGAAATAATGGCCTCTAATCCTTTTCCAGTTATGCAAAATGTTCCTCACAGACTATAATACATATAGTTAACATGATATGCTAAATTGATGCACAGTTCGTCTGTGAGCAAAACCGGTATGGTCGAAGTGCATGATTTATGTTAATGACAAGGGCAAAAATGCAAGTATAAAAGCCCAAAGAGGCATTTATCAAAAATGTAAGAGCTGTGCATGCTAGTTAAATGCCATGCATTGAGATGATGTGGAGTGTGTATGAAATCATGCGGGTATGTACATTGCGGTCGGCAGTATACTCACAGAGCCATATTAAGAAATTTTGACCATCTGTTGAACATGTAACAAGCGCATAGTTAAGTTCAACCAGTGTACACCTACCCCACAGGAAATGAGCATTTTCCTCGATACATAGACTAAGGGTACCTGTGAATTGAAGGCAACATAGAACCGAGGAATGATTTTTTATTCTTTGTTTTTATTATTTTTATTTATTTATTTATTTTTATATCTTATGGAAAAGCAAATGAAGTAAAAATAAGAGAAATAGAAAGTAAGAACGATAATGAAACAAAATCAAAACTATCTGTGGTGGAGAATGATTTTACTGCGATGGGGTATCTACGGTAGAGTGGATGCGAGTCTAGCACTAATTTCTTGAAGATTAATTTGCTAGAGAATGGCTTGGCGTTGACCATTAACTGAAAGACTTCCCAGTCTGGATTCTCAATCTCACGACTCAGTATGGAAAAACTACTTTAACGATGAATGGGCGATCCGGCGAGCGAAGTTTACAGGAATGGTCATGGCCGGAAATTTGTCTGGCCCGAGGACCTTTGGTTGGATTCGAGCGTTTTTGCGAGCGATAGTTTTGTCATGAAAGACTTGAGCGCTCTTTGTAAGTGCAGACTTTCATATGACTCGCGCGCTCATCAAGCTCATTTACATTGCGAAATAAGCGTTTGTTGCACAGGTCATCGAGGTCGCGCTCTAATAGCCCGATAAGCTCTGTGTTCATTTATTTGGGAGATGACAACCTTTCCATAAATGGCCTATAGGAGACATACGAAATGGTTTTGAAAGCGATCGATAGGCTGAAGGCGTCGACAAGTCGGAAAGAGACCAGTCTTTGCGATTTGGAACCGTTTTCCAAAATATGTTTTATCTCTATTAGTAGTTCGAAGCAATGGTTAGTGCAATGGGTGATATGATGGAAACATGGGTGACTCCATATTTTTAACAGTTTTGAAGATGATTACAAAAATGGAGTCCACCATCACTAATAATTAGCATGAAGTACTCAAGCTTGAGAAAAAAAATGTGTTCCTTTATAAATTTCAAAACAACCTTGTAGTCATTAGTTCTCGTCGGGCCGCCTCGACCACTTAGACACATAATCAACGAGATAACGAGAATGTAAAGATACCTTAGAAGGGGAAAGGCCCATGAAGTCTATACCCCAACAATCAAAAATTTCAATGATTAGAATTGGAGTAAGAGGCATCATGTTTCTTTTTGTGACTCCGCCTAATTGTTGGCACCGAGTACAAGTTTTGCAGAATTCGAAACAATCTTTAAACAGAGTAGGCCAGTAAAAACCAGCTTGCAAAATCTTATCTGCTGTTTTCCGTGCAGAGAAATGCCCTCCACAGGCTTCGGAATGGCAAAAAGTTAAGATCCTAATCTGCTCATCATTCGGTACACATCTTCTCATTATTTGATCTGGACAGTATTTAAATAGATATGGATCATCAAAGTAATACTTCTTAATATCTGTCAAAAATTTCTTTTTCTGTTGGGATGTCCATTGGGATGGAATCTGACCAGTGACTAGGTAATTTACAATGTCAGCATACCATGGGCAATGAACAAGAGCAAAGAGTTGCTCATCAGGAAAACTATCGCCTATGGGTATGCCATGAGAATTTGATTCTGGAACTAATCGAGATAAATGGTCAGCGACCACATTTTCATCCACGCATCTTTAATGGTCAGAATTAAATTCTTGGCATGAGGAGGATCCACCTAGTTAACATGACTTTGTATCACCTTAGAGCAAAATTGCGCTTCAAGGCTGCATGATGAAAATGGTCACGGGAGAGCCAAATGTGACCTAAATTTTTCTAGAATGAAGACGTGACTAGAAACTCTTTTACGTGATTCGGTGGTTGGCTAGGTGGAATCTAGTGTCTTGCTGGCGTAATAAATTACAAAAGCCTTTTTGTCTTCCCTTTGTCCTAACACAGCCCCTATAGCATAATCACTAGCGTCACACATGATCTCGAAAGGAAGGTCCCAATTAGGAGACCGCATGATGGGAGGTGACACTAACATGTTTTGAGTTTAAGTAAAAGCAATGTCCTGACTTGTGACCATGTGAAAAGGGACATATTTTGCAAAGCGAGGTGCATAAGGGACCGACGATAGCACTAAAATCTTTATAAATCTTACAGTAGAAACGGCGTGACCAAGAGAATGACCTTATGTCTCTAACGCACTTAGGGAGTGGGTAGGTTGGAAGTGCTTCAGCTTTGGCCTTATCAACTAATGCCACGTGCTATATGGCCTAAGACAATCCTTGTGTTACCATGAAATGACATTTTCCCAATTTGATTTTTCTCTTGTGTAACTTTAAGGCATACATTAAATTTTCCAAACGGATCTCGAATGAATTACTTTGGCGAAAATCATCCATAAGAAAATTTCAATATGATTTCTATCGTGTCACTAAAAATTCCCATCATGCAGTTGAGGTTCAGGTGCATTGCATAATCCAAAGAGCATTTTCTAAAGGCAAAGGTACGAAAGGGCCAGTGAATGTAGTTTTTCTTGATCTTCCAAAGCTATCTCAATTTGATTGTACTGAGTACCCATCAAAACAATAAAATTCATGCCCGCCACTCTCTCTAACATTTGATCAACAAATGGAAGGGAAAGTGGTCTTTCTAAAATACCTGACATTGACTTCCCTATAATCCATACACCCTCCAGCACAGTGGCCACGAGTAGGAATGACTCATTATTTTCATTGGCGACTACGCGACTCAGTTTCTTGGAAGGCTACCACTTGTGTTAGGCTAACCCACTTACTATGCGTAGATGTCTTGTCAAGAGTTTTAAAACTTCCCTTATTTACCACTTCTTTCATTATTGGGTTCGATCGTCTCGGTTGCCTAGAAGGTTAACATCCTCTTCTAAGTGAATTCTATGTGCGAATCGAAGATTTGATTCACTAATATCTGCAATTGTCGGCTAGGGCAGTTACGCGAAACCTCAATATCTCAAAGTTGATTTTCTTGATTCAATTCTAAGGAGCGAGATATAATTCTTGGAAAAGTCTCTTACGTCCACAGAAGGCATATTTGAGGTGTGTGGGTAAAGGTTTTAGCTCAAGCTTAGGTGGCTTTTCCTCAGAGGGCAATGCCTTATCCTCATTTGGTGGTAATGGTTCAAATTTAGGTGCCCACCCATTAACTTCCAATACCTCAGCATGCTCAATTATGGAGTGTAGAAACTCGAGCTCGGTCGATCACTTATAAATCATTCGGTGACCAGCATGACTTAAGGAGTCATCATGTGAGACATTGTATCGAGTATTTGTACCTGAATCAACCATGTTGACTTCACACGCATCTTCTTCATCCCCCATTCCCTTGATAACATTGAAGATGTTCAAATTACTTGATCATGTTACCGTAATGGTATCAATTAGGCCTCCCACCTGTATGTAATGGCATTAGCGGTTGCGAGAATGAATCTGAGAAATTACTAGAAGCGAGTTCCTTGGTTTCCACAATTTGAGTGTCGAAACGACAAAATCCACCGGGAAATAGAACTTGTCCACTTGGACCAATACATCATACTTTATCCCTCACAGGAATTTTTACACTACGGTCGACTAATTGGAGGGTGATATTGGTTGGCTCTAATTCTCTAACGGTCCACATATCTTGATCGATGGCTCAATTAACACTTGCCCCTAAGTCCACTAAAGCGTGTCTGACTTTGAATTCCTACTACTATAGAAATAGTAGGAACTGCAGGTCTTTGTTTTGGAGCAAGTTGTTTCGAGATCAAGTGAAGTAGATTGTTCGGTCATGAAGGCCTCTTTGTTGACTCTAATTTATTTTCATAGTGCACAAATCCTTTAGAAATTTAGCATATGATGGAATTTGCTTAATGGCATCTAATAAAGGAATGTTCAGTTTCACTTGCTTGAACAACTCATAAATCTCAGCATGGTTATTCACTTTCTTTGGTGCTCTCAGCCTATGAGGGTATGGGTGGAGGGTTTGGGTAGCCTTGTTTCCTCACGGTTCACCATCGACAACATTTGTCCTAGGAGACGTAGGCTTATCGACACCTCATCCTCTCTGACCAATTCACTTTGAGATTCTTGTGATGGTTCTTTGGTTGGAATGGTTTTGTCAACTACCTTCCCACTTCGAAGAGTAGTGACAGCCTTACAATGTGCAAAAGTATCCTCACTTGAACTTGACACTCCCACACTATTTTGACTTTGTGGGTTTTGAATAGGCTGAGATGGGAGTTTCCCTTTTTCTTGTTGAAGGTTACCTGGACGAGGTTAACTTGGTTGTCACGGGATCTCCACATCATTCGAGAGCGAGTTTGGAATTACGTGTTTGTGGATTCTTAGCGGGTTTTGTCTGACGTGTATGATATCCTCGGACTACTCTTGTAAGGGGTTGATATAGTTTGTGGTGATGGAGTCCCTTGACTCGATGGATGGAAACCTTGATTAGGGTTCACAGGAAATCCTTGAGGTCCTTGATTCTGAAATGGTGGAATGGAATTTGTAAAGCCGTGGTTTTGGTAATGAGGACCTTGGTTGTTTGGCAAGTTATTTGGCCCTCCTTCATTTCTCCAACTAAAATTAGGGTGCTTACCCCATCCAGCATTATATGTTTCAGAATATGGCGAGTTGAAAGGTTTCCTTTGGTAATTAAGGGCATTGGCTTACTCTATTTGAATTGCACCTTTTACTTGAGGAAGGTTTGGGCACTTACTGGTTGAGTGCATAGGATCATCGCATATAATGCATGGCTCCTCCACTCTGGGTCCAGTGGGTACCGAGGGTATTTGAGGCACACTAGTTACCTTGTGCACCTTTTTCATCTCTATGGCCTCCAATTTCCTTGTTAAATTTGCAATTTTGACTTACCCAACTCATCATTTTCTCTTAAGTGATGGATTCCGCTGACCCGATGTACTATGCACTTTAGCGATTAATACATGGTGTTAGTCTCAGGATTCGACCATTCTGCGCTATAGTCAAAAGGATGGATTGCTTCCCTAGCACTTTTTTCATAGAATTCGCCTGCACACATCATCTGGATGTATTGTTTATTTATTATTCAGGATAATCCTTGATGAAATGCGCACATATTTGTCCTACATCGATCCATGGTGAGGGGATAGCATGAAGGAAGTCCTTATATCTTTCACATCTTTGCAGCAAGCAGTTCGCTGGGCTTTTCAAAAAGTTAAGTTGCTGCGTAGAGCATTAGTACGTCTTGAGGAGGAGAGGAAAAAGATTTGTTGGGGAACTCATTTGTATTTTCAGCTAAGATTGAATTAGTGCTAGAATAGAGCGATTTTGGCCTTCTCTTTAAAGAAAAATAAAACCAAGCAGTTGAGAGGTGAGCCAAGAGAGAAAATGTAATCTAAACATCTTCAAAATCCTCATGAATGAATAAGTGGTTCTCGATTCAACTTTGATATACTCCAAGTAAAGACTAGATCATTTCCGATTTCTCATTAGAAATTGATTGGCCTCTTTCAGAAGGCGAATGCAAGAATTGGTTGTGGTCCTTGAGGTTGTAGGATTTCGGCGTTCTTCCACATTAGGTAAAGGAGCAGGAGACTCCTATATTGATTTCCTTGGCCGGGAGGTTAACATTTCCTCCTATTACTCAGTTATCGGGAGTGTAGCTTCTTTCTCCATAAGTTGTGGAGGTTCATTATCCTTGTGGGTTACCAGGAATCCTTGAGTATGTTCATATTAAACAGAGGTTGTCGATTCCTTAATGCCGACCCATTCAGGTATAATGTTATCTTGAGACAATCGACCATTATGGATTCCTCGCACTTCTAGAGGTACTATTCTTACTAGACGCGCTGTCTGCCATGAGCCCAAACCGACATGCACTACACTCAATTCGTCCAAGAAACACCCAATTTAGATCATCAAAAACAAATAATAATAAAAAAAGAGGAGAACGACCTGATTTGCACGCACTGCAAATTACCTCTAGCTCTCTTCAGATCAACTGTCGTCGCCATCACCAAGAATCCGCCAAAAATGCTTCGGCTCTTATCCCCAGATAGCCGAATTCTATTCCTGTCGTAGGAATTACTGTTCAGCATTGTAATACTGTGGGAGTCCACAGGTCATCTCCACAGGGAGTGGTCTAATTTTATTGATCAGTAAGAGCAGTTCTCCACAAAAGTGTAATTTCAAAGAGAATTATGGGGTTGTATTGTTTGATTGAATGATTGAATGATTTGGATATTTTTAAAATAGAAAGACGATTGCTGGGATCCTTTGGGTTCCACTCACTTCTGATCATGTAATTCTAACCCTCTTCTTTACAAACTCATCTAGAGCCATCGGGATAAATGGTCTTCAATGAATATTTATCCTTGAATGATCTTTGAAAAGAAAGATGATCGAACGATGTTAGTCACTGTCCTAATTAATACGTAGACTCTTAGCTTGCATTCAGAATCGCACAACGTAGCCCGAGTATCACTCTGCTCATACGTTGTCAAGAAAATGCCCAACTAAGTGTTTTTAATAGTGTTTGCACAAGCACTAACATCAGATAATCCATTGAAGTGCAAAAGAGGTATTTAGGAATACTGATCCGGTGAGTTTCCACCGTGGAATCCTCAAAGAGAGAAATTTAGAACTCTATGAAACTTATAATGACAATCATAATTGAAGAGAGTTTATTCATAAAAACAACACTTTGAGAAAATCAAAATTCAATTACAAAACCTAGGTATGGAAAATATGAAATACTGAGATTAACAACGAAATGTATGTTCTTGCTGAAAGATTACATGAGCCTGAATCCGAAATCACCTAAGAATTAAAGCCTTCAATCAGGATCTATAAAACTTCCACTCAAAACTATAGAGGAAACACTTCTTCTCTCTAAACCTAACCCTAGTGATCAAAAGCTGCCTTCTCCTTGTCTCCTATTGCTTTTATACTCCTTTCCAATGTCATCTCGTGTTCAAGGATGATTGACAAGTATGCCCCTGCGTTAGGATCGAATTCCTAAACAATTCCAAATAGCTTCCATGCAAAAATCGCACACTTTCATATCGCTAATTTTCATTAGTGTACCAGACATTACTGGAAGGTGTACTCTGCACACTTGCCCACTGGTGCTTTTCTAGCATTGCTGGAGTTCCTGAAACTTCATCAATCATTTTCCCACATCCTCCATGATTCATATTTGCTTTCCGAACATAAATCTTTGTACACTTATGCATTAGACCTGAAAGACCTGCACAAATCTAAAAACATAAAAGCAATTAAAAATACCTATCCTCATGCCAAATATAGGTAAAGTGTGACTTGTATGTGCTAAGTTCTGCTATAATTATTGCTCAATTGTGTATTCATCACTTACATTAGTGGAGGATAATCTGACCAACAAGCCTATGGGATCTAAATTCATATCAAAACATCGATAACCACCTATAGATCTCATAAAAATACCTAACTTTTTGATCTTTTCAAAGGGCACAACCAGCACACTCAATCAGTCTCAGTGAACAATGAACTAAAGTCAGAGTAAACGTGAGAGCTATCCGTATGTGCTTAAACTGAAATAAAAGTAATCCGATCCTATGATTGGAGTGTATGTTAGAAATTCTCTTCATAATTGATTAATCATTTAAATTAAGTGCCATCATTTAGGCAAACCGCTATTGGAAATAATGAGCACAAATTCATTGATTTCGATTGATCAGGACAATCAAATTCTTCATTTCTCGTTTGAGGACAAGCAAAACATTAAGTTTGGGGGAGTTTGATAAGCATGGATATTATGACTATTTTTTATCAATTTTTGCAAGATTTTAGATGTTGAACACTCGTTTTAAATGCAAATTATGGATACTTCACCAAATTTAGTGATTTTGAAGAAATATCAAGAAAAACAAATAAAACAACAAGAAAAATAAGCAAAAAGTGGTCAAAAGTCCAAAGTCGCAACATTAGCCAATGAATGTCGCGACATCATATCAGAGTCGCAACATTGGGTGAAAAGAGTCACGACATCAGCAATAGAAGTCGAAAGGCGAAGATCTGGCTTAAAGGATGCAAAATGTATGATTGTATCGAGGCATTAGAATTCGACGACATTTGTAGTCGATATTTAGAGTCAACATTCGTAGTCGCGACACCATTTGAGAGAAATGTCGTTACATCGCACAAGGCAAAGATTGAAGACATCACTCTAGAGTCATGACTCAACAACGACGTCATAGTGGAGTCGGTGAGATCGAAATCGAGCCGCGATATTGGGTAATGATAAGAAATGTGCAGTCACGACACCAAAAGAACAAATGATATCACAAATGTAAATGTCGTGACATTAGGCGCCGACTAGTATGCATCCCGGGCTTTTTCCAAGTTCCATTATCCGCCTCGCTTTCAAGGCCCAATCATTAGGAACCTATAAATAGAAGCCCTAGGATATAGTATGCACTTTTGGGGACCAACTTGCACTTCTTAAAAGAAGGCATCATGAAGGGTGCTTCAAAGCTCGCCTAATCTGAATCGAATGGGGTTTTTATGTGGAAGCGTGAGTATTAGAATTATTTCTTTACTTTATGTTTATGATTTCGAACTCAGGAATCCCGCTTCGATCACCTTGGTATTGATGTTTGAGATTTTAGAATTTGAAAGACTAACTAATTTGGATGAATTGATCAATTAATTCCGATTGCGCATTAATTGTTGGTTTGATGATTGACTGAGTTTTTTAGTATGATTGGAATATATTTGTTTCTCTTTAAGCTTCATTATTCGTAGTTATCTTAATTTTGCCGTTTAGGATCTTTTTCGATAGATCCTCAAAGTGACAATTGAGGTGCGCATTTAGAGAGCTGGACTTGGGATTATTTCGAGCTCCTGAGTCGAATATGGAGTGTCGTTCTTCTTTAGTTCATAGGCATTCGAACCTCGTTCCATAAAGCTGAGATGTGGAACTAATCAAAGGGTAGTGATTTAAGTCGTATTGATGGGATTTATTTCACCTTGGCTTGAGGATAAAGTCTCATTCAAATTTCATGGAATTGATGGAACTCGGGTCTCGAGGACCATTTCTCTTCCTTTAAGAGACCCATTTCATAAAAGTAATGGCCCAGCACTTGAAACTCGTTTAGAGCTTGTGTTTCGTGGTGTGAAGTTAGATTTGTGGATCGTTAGCCGTGATCTACAACAAAAGTACTCCTCGAGCAAAGACCAATTAATCGTATCTATTATACCCTTTTGAAACCTGCTGTGTTTTGATGCAATTAACCCCGTATTCTATCATTGTTTGAAAGACCAAAAACATCAGACATAAGAACAAAAGAACCAAAACATTTATTTTAAGTATTAATTTTAGTATCTTTACACTCGATCGTATCTCAAATAGTGACAGAACTCAGTAATCAGGTACTTGGCCAACATTTTGTTAAGTAGATCCTAGTGGGAACGATATCCTAATTCTAGAGTCTACTCTTATTACTTACTTAATTGTACACTTGCAAACATTCGAGACCTAGTTTAGTTTACAAAGAAAATATACCTGAGAGGCGCTAGAATGCCTGTGTGGAATACCACTAGTGCTTAATACTAATTCGCCTGCGGAAGAGGGTATAAGAAAAGTCGACAAGAACGTAACCGGGCTTTCAATCAACAAGAAGTTTTAGCGCCGCTGCCAAGGACCTAAGAGTCTTTGGTAGCCCTGTCAGAAATTCGGTGAAAACCACATCGGCAAAGCACGTTCTTTTGTTCATGTGTTAACGCTGACTGGGACATTTTTTGAAAGTTACTTAAATAAACTTTAAGGGCCAAATTAAACATATGGCCAAACACTAAGGGACATTTTCGCACTTTATCCTCGATTTTATTCTACTAAATGTGTTCCATATTTCATAACATTTATATCTTGAGTGATGGACCCCTTTGTCAAGTATCTATTGTTCTTCATTTCTATCTATGACATCTTGCCTTGACAGTTCGACCTTCTCATAACAATTTAGCATAATTTGAAATATCTACAAAAAAACCTTAATAACTTGTCTTATTTGAAAGGAATCTACTTATCACCCCATGAACTTGAAAAATATTGCATAGAAGGAGGAGAGAGGTCCTGTGGTCTGAGTCTCAAGAGGGGATGTGCATTTATAAGAAATGAAATACTATGATGTAATGCACAAGTGAATAATTGTAAAAAAAAGAACTTGAAAAATATTACGCATGGCATTTTTAAATAAAAGATAAATTTTAAAATAGAAATTTTAGATATTTCCTAATATTTACAAGCTTTCAAATTTAAAAGAGAAACTAATTCATTACCCATTAAAGCTTATAAATACCCATTATTTCTTTATTTACTTTTAAATAAAAATTTATGAACACAATAATACTGTAGTATTTCCGAATCTTTCAAGGTGTATATATTTTTAAACAATGAGAACTTGGAATTCATCCATTAATTTGAGGTCACAAAAGGGTCTAACAATGATTCACCATAATTCACATTCAACAAAGTAATAAAAACAATGAGAGTGTTATCAACTTTGAGATAAGAATCTTTTCTACTTCACCTACTTAATACAATACTTCATTGAAGAGATCATTCTCCTTTATTTCCCTTAGTTTGTAATGGTAGGGATGTTGCAACACAACAGCCTGATGGTCAAGCCCGCCCAAACTCACAGTACTCCCCTAATCCAATCCATCACCCGTGGAGGTCTTTTCTCCATTCAGTATTTCCTTTTCATCTCATCCAAATGAATAACACGCATGCACTTGACATGTTACCATACTCACTTAACACATGCCTTGTTGGTTCGAAGGCTTTTTTCTCTCTAAATTGAGTTTTGTTTAACCGCATCAAGAATCGGCGTGACTACCCGTGAGCAATCCAAAATAAAGAGTTCCAATCACTACTACCAAGTGGTTCAAAAGCTTTAACCAAACATTTCTCTCTACGTTCAGAAATCAAAGTGGGCACGGCGGCCATATGTAAAGGTGAGTCCCACTTCACGGTTACCCGCACAAGACCACAATTAGGGGATAAATGTTCGAGTCATGGAGACGAAGTTGGAAGAGTGGTCTTTCAATCGAGACATCTGGATCTGATCCAATGATCGCTGCCAAGACCCATCACCAAAAGGGCTTGGCCAACCAAAGAGTCCAAGGCTCTTCGGTCCGCGAATGTAACAATGCTTGGATTTTTGTTATCACCACAAGAACCGTGTCTCGCTATTCTCTCGCAAGATCTTTTTAGCAAGTCAATGACGCTCCACCGCATGGCACCCTTGATGGTACAACATAACTCTTTCTAAATGTATGATGACTCAAGAGATTAGCAAGTTTATAATCAAGACTTAGTATTCCAATTTTCGAGGTTGTACAAAAATACAAGGTGGTATCTGACTTTGGCTGGTCCCACCCTTTATGTTTTTCAAGGCAAATTTCTCACTCACTAGGGTATCTCAGCGCAGATGATCTCTTGTCGATATTAATAGATGGGGCCATATAGGCAATCCATATTTAAGATCTTCAAGCATCTTTTTTCGTCAAATGAAAGTACGCTTCTAATCATTGATTTTCTCACCTGTAACAGAATAGGAGGAACACATTAGCTTTACCAATCAACAAGTCATGCAGTATACCATCCAAGACGATGGGCATGCATTTAACGTCAAACAAGCATAAAACGTTAGTCTTAATTATATATTTAAGAAATTAATGCATGAATATACTTACATATGCGATTGAACTTCTTCTTCAACTCAGTCTTGTGCTCGCCTAGTGACTCGGAAATAGTAATCAGAAAAATCAGACTGGTGGATACAGTTTCTGGAGTAGCTGTCCCAATGCCAGAATGGTGGCCGGACCCTTAGCACGTTGAGCGTTTCGATTTCCTCAACTGTTTGAATGATGCCATCTACGTAATTAAAATCGAAGCTTAAGATAAGGGTTGAGGAAGGAAAAAGAAGTCGAATGGTTGAGCTGAGTTGAGAAAGCTTGGGTGTGAGGATGGGTAATTTATATGCTATATCTCACTAACGTTTCCTGTCCTTTGGCAGTCAATAAATAATGTTTGATATTTGAATTTCGGTTTCCAAATATTGGCTGCCTTCATTTGACTTTCCACATGTAGGAAGCTGCCACCAACTCTCATCCATGGGGGGCTTCAAATTAAGCTGCCATTGAATTTTTCTGACCTCAACAACCCAAATTATCACATGTTCTTAACTTATTCAAACATTAATTCGAATAAATATCTCATTTTTATTTAACCCATTTCATGATCTAAGTTGTTGCTATCTGTTCGATTCAAAAACAAAAACAAAAATATATAATAAAATCAAGAAATGAGATTAAAATGACACGAAAAAAATATTTAAATGTTGTATGTATCAGTTCCTTTGTTCATCGGGAGTGATCGATCTACAGCACCCATCTCCTAGTGCATGGTTATAGATAATTAAGGTTTAGAAAATTGAAAAGGAAAGAAAAAAAATAAAGAACGTAAATCTTCCATATTTTTATATTTCCATGAAAATGGTGTTGGTAGCGTTACCTTTGTTTAATTAGTTGGATCTCCCGCCATTGGTTGGTGAGGAGGGCTTCGTTAATATTTATTTTTATTAGGTGGTTGTGGTGCATCAAAAATATTTAGAGGAAATAAAATAAAGAAATAAGCTAGAAATAAATCAATCTATAATCAATAAATTACTTTTATAAGTTATTAACTTAACTAAATTTATTTTTACTCTTCTTATCAAGATAATAGTGATTTCAATTAAATTTTATATTGTAAATTAAATTTGGAAAATTAATATTTTTTTTTTCCTTTCCCAATACTTTAAAAAAAAGTCAAATATATAATTAGTTTTTCTTTAAACTATTTAAATTTCAAATTTCTTCTAATAAAAAATCTAAAATTAAGATATGAAATAAGTAAATTTCTCATTGCACTGGTAAAACTATCTAAGAGATGACATTTTACTCTCGCCCTTGTTAATATCATCGGATGATCTAGAGGGACGCAGGGCATTTTTGTCTCTTTGGGTCCACATTATCTTAAAAACGCATGTGAGTGCCACATGATAAGTACCGACTCTTTTCGATTATTTTTTTTATCCATTTTGGCATGATATTTTACGTTGAAAACTTGTTTTAAATCCAAATTATGGATACTTCACCAAATTTAGTTTTTTTTTTTTTTTTTTTTTTTGCAGAAATATCATGAAAAACAAATAAAACAACAAGAAAAATACAAAAAAGTGGTTAAAAGTCCAAAAGTCACAACATTAATGAGAGAATGTCGCGACATCCGATCGCAGTCGCAACATCGCAGTGAAAAGAGTCGCGACACGCCAATAGCAAAGTAAGAGTCGCCACATTCCGCCAAAGGATGCGTAAAAGAAGGATCGTAGTCCCGACATCGAGAGTCGTGGCATTAGAATTCAGCGACGCATTCATAGTCGCTGGCCATTTCAGTAGAAATGTCGCGGCGATCGTATCAAGTCGTAGCATTGAAGACATCACTAGAGTCGCCACTCCAAATAAACGACATCACGCGGAGTCGCAGAGATCAAAATCGCAGCCGCCGATATCGCACGTATAAGCAAAATGTAGAGCCGCGACACCAAAAGAACAAATGATATCGCCAAATGTAAATGTCGTGACATCGCGACTAGGCGCATCCTCGGGGCTTTTTCAGTCCGTGATTATCCGCCGTTTTCAAGGCCCAATCACAGGTCCCCATAAATAGAAGCTCCTAGATATAGTGCTGGTACTGGGGGACCAAACTCGACTTCTCTGCAGAAGGCACCGCGGAAGGGAGCGCAAAGCCCGCCTAACTTTACGAATAAGCTCTTGGCCAGAAGGCAGCATTAGAATTATTTCTCTTTACTTTTATGTTTATGATTCGAACCTTGAACTCCGCCTCGATCGCCTGGTATTGATGTTTGAGATTTTAGAATTTGAAAGACTAACTTAATTTCGATGAATTGATCAATTAATTCCGACAAGTGACACTGTTGGTTTGATGATTGATTGAGTTTTTATATGATCGAACTAAGATTTGTTTCTCTTGCTTCACATTCCCGTAAGCGATCTTAATTTTGCCTGCTTAGATCTTTCTCGATAGATCCCCTCAAAGTGACAATTGAGGTGCGATTAGAGAGCCGATCCTAGATTATTTTGTTCAGTCGAATACTTCTTTTTAGTTCACAGTATCAACCTCGTTCCATGAGTCGAGATGTGAACTAATCAAAGGGTAGTGATTTAAGTCGTATTGGATGCGTGGGATTTGTCGACCTCGCTCTGAGGATCAAGTCTCATCTCAGCTCATGGAATTGTGATTTGGAAACCTTGGTCCGAGGACCATTTTCCTTTTAAGAGACCCATTTCATAAAAGTAATGGCCTCGAAAGACTGAAACTTGGTTGGTTTGTGTTCGTGCGTGAAAAGTTAGATTTTCAGGGATCGCAGCCAGATCTAACAAAAGTACCCCGAGCAAAGACCACCAATCGGATCTTATTATACCCTTGAAACCCTCGCCGTGTTTTGACGCAATTAACCCCATATTCTATCATTGTTCGAAAGACCAAAAGCATTGCATAAGAACAAAAGAACCAAAACATTTATTTTAAGTAATACCTTTAGTATCTTTACACTCTGTATCAGATCTCAAATAAGGATAGAACTTGAGTAACAAGTACGTCAACACATTTTGTTGGGTAAGTAGATCCTAGTGGGAACGATATCCCGACTCCCAGTTCACTTATTACTTACGACTCGTATACCTTGCAAACATTCGAGACCTGGGCTTAGTTTACAAAGAAAATATAATTTGAGAGGCGCTAGAATGCCCCAGGTGGAATACCACTAGTGCTTAATACTAATTCGCCCTCGCGGAAGAGGTATGTTAGAAAGTCACAAAGGAATCAGAATCGCGCCAAATCAACAAGAAGTTTTCAAGTCGCTGCCAAGGACCCAAGAGTCTTTGTAGCCCCGTTTAAATTCAGGAACACCACATCCGCAAAGTTACGTTCTTTGTTCATGTGTTAACGCTGCCGACCGGGACATTTTCGGAAGTTACGAAATAAACTTTGGCGGCCAGTTAAACATATGGCCAAACACCAAGGACATTTTGCAATTTATCCTCGATTTTATTCTACTAAATGTGTTCCACTTATAACATTTATATCTTGAACATGGACCCCTTTACTTGGCATCTATTGTTCTTTCATATTTCTATCTATGACATCTCGTCTCGATTGTGCCTGATCTTCTCTTTACAACAATTTCTTAGCATAATTTGAAATATTCATAAAAAAAAAAAAACTCTTAATAACTTGTCTTATTTGGAAAGGAATCTACTTATCATCACCTATGAACTTGAAAAAATATTGCATAGTTATATATATATGTCCAAGCAATCTCTAAGAATCCAAAGAAGATATAATTTGAATTCAAAGTAAAATAAGTTCAGAAACACTTATTATTTCATATATAACTACGCTGAATAATTGTAAAAAGTTAACTTGAAAAATATTAACTATGGTATTTTTAACAAAAGATAGAAATTTAAAATAGAAATTTTTAGATATTTCCTAATATTTACAAGCTTTCAAATACCAGTAAAAGAGAAACTAATTCATTACCCATTAAAGCTATAAATAATTCATTATTTCTTTATTTACTTTTTAAATAAAATGCTGTATGAACACAACATTGTAGTATTCCTAATCTTCAAGGTATATATTTTTAAACAATGAGAACTTGACCATCCATTAATTTGAGGTCACAAAAAGGGTCTAACAATGACTCAATTACACCACATTCAACAAAGTAATAAAAAACAATGAGAGTGTTATCAACTTGAGATAAGAATTCTTCTACCACCTATTTAATACAATACTCTATCAAGAGATCATTCTCCTTTATTTCCCTTAGTTTGTAGTTTCTATAGGATGCTGCGGCAACACAACGCTTCGATGGTCAAGCCTCGCCCAAAACCGAATAGTACTCCCAATTCAATCCATCACCTGCGGGTGGTCTTTCCTCCATTCGTGTGATTTCTTCTCATCTCATCCAAAAATGAATAACACGCATGCACTGACATGTTACCATACTCACTTAACACATGCCCTGTTGGTTCGAGTTTCTTTTTCTCTAAATTTAGTTTTGCTTCAACTGCATCAAGAATGGCAGGACCACCCGGGTGAGCAATCCAAAATAAAGAGTTCCAATCACTAATACCAAGTGGTTCAAAAGCTTTAACCAAACATTTCTCTATGTTCTGAGAAATCCAAGTGGGCACTGCAATATAAGAAAGCGTGGAGTCCCCACTTCACAAGTTACCCGCAATAGCACCTGCTGAATTAGGGATAAATGTTTGAGCTGCGGAGACGAGTTGGAAGAGTGGTCTTTCAATCGAGACATCTGGATCTGATCCAATGATCACAGCCGAAGACCCATCACCGAAAAGGGCTTGGCCAACCAAAGAGTCCAAGGCTTCTTCAGAAGGTCCGCGAAATACCAACAGCTGATTTCGAGCACACCACAAGAACTCGTGCTCTCGTTATTCTCTCAAGTAGCGATCTTAGCGTCATGACGCTCCACCATACACCCCTTTGATGGTACAACATAATCCTTCAATGTATGATCAAGACCCAAGAGATTAGCAAGTTTATAATCGCTTGACGGCATTTCTACCCCGAGGTCAGACAAAATACAAGGTAAGATCTCGACTTTGGTCACCCCACCTTTAAGTGCTCTCTTCAAGGCGCTCTTCCTACCTACCTTAGGTATCTCAGCGGTGATGATTCTGGTCGTGATATTAATAGATGGGGCCATATAGGCAATCGTATATTTGGGTGATCTTCAAGCATCTTTTCGTCAAATGAAAGCACGCCCATCATTGATTTTCACCTGTAAATAGAATAGGAGAACACATCAGCTTTACTTAATCAACAAGTCATGCAGTATACCATCTCGCTGATTTCATGGCACATTTAACGTCAAACAAGCATAAACGTTAGTCTTAATTATATATTTAAGAAATTAATGCATGAATATACTTACATATGCATTGAACTTCTTCAAATTCAGTCTTGTGCTCGCTCTTAGTGACTCGGAAATAGTAATCAGAAAAATCAGACTGGTGGATACAGTTTTCTGGAGTAGCTGTCCCAATGGCTAGAACGGTGGCTGGACCCTAGCACGTTGAGCGTTTCTTGATTTCTCAACTGAAGCCTACGACATCTACGTAATTAAATCGAAGCTTAAGATAAGGCTGAGGAAGGAAAAAGAAGTCGAATGGTTGTTTCGAGTTGAGAAAGCTGGGTGTGAGTGATGGGTAATTTATATGCTATATCTCACCAACGCTCTGTCCTTGGCAGTCAATAAATAATGTTTGATATTTGAATTTGGGTTTCCACTATTGGCTGCCTCTCATTTGACTTTCCACATGGTGAAGCTGCCACAACTCTCATCCATGGGGGGCTTCCAAATTAAGCTGCCATTAATCTTTGACTTCAACAACCCAAATTACATCACATGTTCTTAACTTATTCAAACATTAATTAACAAATATCTCATTTTTATTTTTAACCCATTTCATGATCATCTAAGTTGCTGTTATCTGTTCGATTCAAAAACAAAAACAAAAAATTATAATAAAATCAAGAAAATGTAGATTAAAATGACACGAAAAAAATATTTAAATGTTGTATGCATCAGTTCTTGTTCATCGTGGGGAGTGATCGGATTCCACAGCAGTTCATCTCCCATGGCTATAGATACCAAGGCTTGCAGCACTGAAAAAGGAAAAAGAAAAAAAAAAAAAAATAAAGAACGTAAATCTTCCATATTTTTATATTTCCATGAAAATGGTGTTGGTAGCGTTACCTTGTTTGTAATTAGTTGATCTCCTGCCATTGGTTGCGAGGAGGGCTTCGTTAATATTTATTTCGGCTTAGGTGGGTTGTGGTGCATCAAAAATATTAGAGGAAATAAAATAAAGAAATAAGCTAGAAATTAACTAATCTTAATCAATAAATTACTTTTTATAAGTTATTATTAACTTAACTAATTTATTTTTACTCTTTCTTTATCAAGATAATAGTGATTTAATTAAATTTTATATTGTAAATTAAATTTGGAAAAAATTAATATTTTTCCTTTCCTTAATACTTAAAAAGTCAAATATATAATTAGTTTTTCTTTTTAAACTATTTAAATTTCAAATTTCTTCTAATAAAAATCAAAATTAAGATATTAAATGGCAAATCTCTCTCATATTGCATCTTGGTAAAACTATCTAAGAGATGACATTTTACTCGTCCTTGTTAATATTGTCAGGATGATCGGTAGGGACGAGGGCATTTTTGTCTTTGGGTCCACATTATCTAAAAACGCATGTGAGGGGTGCCACATGATAAGTACGAATTTTTCGATTATTTTTTTTATCCATTTTGGCATGATATTTTACGTTGAAACTTGTTTTAAATCCAATTATATTACTTCACCAAATTTAGTCTTTTTTTTGCGTAAAATATCATGAAAAACAAATAAAACAACAAGAAAAATAAGCAAAGTGTTAAAAGTCCAAAGTCACAACATTATTTTAGAATGTCACATTATCCGGACGTGTAGCCTTAAATATCGGAAAGAGTCGCGACATCGCATTAGCAGCAAGAGTCGTGTGCGACATCGGCTAAAGGATGCGTAAAAGAAGGATCGAGTCCTCGACATCGTGAGAGTCGCGGGCATTAGAATTCAGCGACGGTATTCGCTTAGTCGCCACACCATTTCGTGAGAAACACGCCGCTACCTGGACAAGGTCAGAAAGCATTGAAGACATCACTCCTAGAGTCAGCGACCCAACAACGACATCATAGTGGAGTCGAGATTCAAAATCGTGGAAAGTCACACATTGCACAGATAGTTAAAAATGTAGAGCCACGACACCCAAGAACAAATGAGGACATCACAACAAATACCGTGACATCAGCGCCGACTAGGCAGATCTCGTGGGGTTTTTTCAAAGTCCGCATTATCCGCCCCGCTTTCTGGGCGGCCCAACTGCCAGGTCCTATAACAAGCTCCTAGTGGGATATAGTGCGCAGCCTGGGACCAACTGCATCCTCTAAAAGAAGGCACTACGGAAGGAGCTCCAAAGCTCAGCTAACTTAGCTGAATAAGCTCTTGCTGGTGAAGCAGAGCATTAGAATTCTTTCTCATTTTACTTTATGTTTATGATTTCGAACCTTGTGAACTTTGCTCGACGTACTTGGTATTTATGTTTCCTCTAGAGATTTTAGAATTTGAAAGACTAACTAATTTGGATGAATTACTGAAATTGATCTGGACAGACACTGTTATTGGACATCGATTTGAGTTTTTATATGACTGAATCAGTATTTGTTTCTCTTAAGCTTCATTATTCTGTAAGCGATCTTAATTTTGCTGCTTTAGATCTTTTCTGATAGATCCCCTCAAAGTGACAATTGAGGTGCGATTTAGAGAGCTGGATCCTAGATTATTTTGTTCTTGAGCTGAATACTTCTTTTTAGTTCATAGGCATTGAACCTCGTTCCATGGAGTCAATGGTGAAAAATAGAAGAATGTTAGATACAATCAAAGGGTAGTGATTTAAGTCGTATTGGATGGGATTGTCGATCTTGGTTTGAGGATCAAGTCTCACCTCGCCTCATGGAATTGATAAAAACCTTGGTCCGAGGACCATTTCTTCCTTAAGGGACCAATTTCATAAAAGTAATGGCCCGAGCACTGAAATCCTTGGTTGGAGAGCTTCAGGAGCCAGGTGTGGTGCCAGATTTGTGGACGTTAGCCAGGATCTAACAAAAGTACCCCTTGAGCAAAGACCACTAATCGGATCTTATTATACCCTTTGAAACCTGCCGTGTTTTGACAATTAACCCCTTCGTATTCTATCATTGTTCGAAGACCAAAGCATTGCATAAGAACAAAAGAAACCAAAAAACATTTATTTTAAGTATTAATTTTAGTATCTTTACACTCGTGACTAGACTTCAAATAGTGATGAACTTGGAGTAATCGTACTCTACAACATTTTGTTGGGCAGATCCTGAAGGAACTTATATCCCACTCCGAGTTCACTTTTCTATTACTTTCTTTACACTGTACACTTGCAAAACATTCGAGACCTAGTTTAGTTTACAAAGAAAATATAATTTGAGAGGCTTGTAATGCCCTCTCGTGGTGGAATACCACTAGTGCTTAATAAATACTAATTCGCCGTGGAAGAGGGTGGTGCTAGAAAAGTCGGGATAAGAACAGAACTCCGGTTTTCAATCAACAAGAAGCTTGGGGCCGCCGCTGCGACCTATGAGCCTGGGTAGCCCTCAAGGCTGAATTCTGAACAATCTCTCACATCCGCGAAAGTTAATGTTCTTTTGTTCATGTGTTAACACTGTTGACTCCGGGACATTTTTGAGTTACGAACAAACTTTATGGGCCAAGTTAAACATATGGCCAAACACCAAGGACATTTTTGCAATTTATCCTCACTTTTATTCTACTAAATGTGTTCCATATTTCATAACATTTATATCTTGAATATGGACCCCCTTTTACTTGGCATCTATCGTTTTTCTCATATTTCTATCTATGACATCTCGGGTCGACAGTTCGATCTTTTCTCATAACAATTTCCTTAGCATGTAGACTTTGAAAATATTCATAAAAGTAACCTTAATAACTTGTCTTATTTGAAAGGAATCTACTTATCATCACCTATGAACTTGAAAAATATTGCATAGGAGGAGGAGAGGTCCGTGGTTCGAGTCTCAAGAGGGACAGATTTTATAAGAAATGAAATACTATGATGTAACGCATGCTGAACAATTGTAAAAAAAGAACTCTTGAAAAATATTAATCGTGATGGTTTTTAAATAAAAGATAAATTTTAAAATAGAAATTTTAGATATTTCCTAATATTTACAAGCTTTCAAATACTTCCAAGAAAGAGAAACTAATTCATTACCCATTAAAGCTATAAATATTATTTCTTTATTTACTTTTAAATAAAATGCGTATGAACACAACATTGTAGCATTTCCGGAATCTTTCAAGGTGTATATATTTTTAAACAATGAGAACTTGAATTCATCCATTACCTTGAGGTCACAAAAAGGGTCTAACAATGACTCACTACACCACATTCAACAAAGTAATAAAAACAACGAGTGTTATCAACTTTCGAGATAAGAATCTTTCTTACCACCTATTTAATATTACAATACTCTATTGTGGAAGAGATCATTCTCCTTATTTCCCTTAGTTTGTAATGGTAGGATGTCGTGCACACGTCATGGTCAAGCTCCGGCCCAAAACCGACCAGTACTCCCCTTAATCCAATCCATCACCCGTGGTGGTCTTTTCTCCATTCAGTATTTCTTCTTCATCTCATCCAAAATGAATAACACGCATGCACTTGACATGTTACCATACTCACTTAACACATGCCTTGTTGGTTCGAGTTTCTTTTTCTCTAAATTGAGTTTTGCTTCAACTGCATCAAGAATGGCAGGACCACCCGGTGATAAATCCAAATAAAGAGCTCCAATCACTAATACTAAGTAACAAAGCTTTAACCAAACATTTCTCTATGTTCCGAGAAATCAAAGTGGGCACCTGCAATATAAGTGAAAGGTGGTCCCACTTCGACGTAGTTACCCGCAATAGCACCTCGAATTAGGGATAAATGCTCGAGTCATGAGACTGAGTTGGAAGAGTGGTCTTTCAATCGAGACATCCGATCTCGATCCACGATCACGTACCAAGACCCACACACGTAAAAGGGCTTGGCCAACCAAAGAGTCCAAGGCTTCTTCAGAAGGTCCGCGGAATGTAACAACAGTGATTTTGGAGCACACCACAAGAACTCGTGGTTCTCGTTATTCTCTCGCAGCATCTTTAGCAGGTCAAGCGACGCTCCACCCGCATGGCACCCTTGATGGTACAAATATAACTCTTCTAACATGATCAAGACCCAAGAGATTAGCAAGCATCAGCACCTAGCATTTCTACCCCGAGGTTGTACAAAAATACAAGGTGGGTGAGGATTCGACTTTGGTCGGGCCCCACTCTTTAAGTATGCTCTTCTGCGCCTTCCCTACCAAATTTTAGGTATCTCACGGTGATGACTCTCGTCGTGATATTAATAGATGGGGCCATATAGGCACCGATATTTGGGTGATCTTCAAGCATCTTTTTCTCGTCAAATGAAAAGTAACGCTTCTTAATCATTGATTTTTCACCGTAAATAGAATTGGGGGAGAGAAATATACCGCCTTTACTTAATCAACACAAGTCATGCAAGATACCATCCAAGACGATGGGCATGCATTTAACGTCAAACAAGCATAAACGTTAGTCTACTCATATATATTTAAGAAATTAATGCATGAATATACTTACATATGCGATTGAACTCCTCTTCAACTCAGTCTTGTGCTCGCTCTAGTGACTGGAAATAGTAATCAGAAAAATCAGACACGGTGGATACAGTTTTCTGGAGTAGCTGTCCCAATGGCTAGAATGGTGGCCGGACCCTAGCACGTTGAGCTGCTCCTGATTTCCTCAACTGAGCCATTGATGCCATCTACGTACTAAAAATTCCAGCTTCTAAGATAGCTTGGAGAAGGAAAAAGAAGTCGAATGGTTGGAGCTGAGTTGAGAAAGGTGAGTGATGGTAATTTATATGCTATATCTCTCCAACGCACTCGTCCTTTGGCAGTCAATAACAATGCTTTGATATTTGAATTTGGGTCAATTATTGGCTGCCTCTCTATTTGACTTTTCATTATCTAGGCTGTCACCCTCAACCTCATCCATGGGGCCTAAATTAAGCTGCCATTGAATTTCTTTTTCTGACCTCAACAACCCAAAATTACATCACATGTTCTTTAACTTATTCAAACATTAATTCAACAAATATCTCATTTTTATTTAACTATTTCATGATCTAAGTTGCTGGGCATTCCGTTCTGATTCAAAAAACAAAAACAAAATATATAATAAAATCAAGAAATGTAGATTAAAATGACACGAAAAATATTTAAATGTTGTATGCATCGCCCTCGTTCATTTGGGAGTGATCGATCTACAGCAATTCATCTCCCAGTGCATGGGTTATAGATAATTAAGGTTTAGAAAATTGAAAAAGGAAAAAGAAAAAAAAAAAAAAATAAAGAACGTAAATCTTCCATATTTTTATATTTCCATGAAAATGGTGTTGGTAGCGTTACCTTTGTTTAATTAGTTGGATCTCCCGCCATTGGTTGGTAGGAGGTCGTTATATTTATTTTTATTAGTGTTGTGGTGCATCAAAAAATATTAGAGGAAATAAAATAAAGAAATAAGCTGCAAATAACCAATCTTATAATCAATAAATTACTTTTTTATAAGTTATTATTAACTTAACAAATTTATTTAACTCTTCTTTTATCGTAAGATAATAGTGATCTAATTAAATTTTTATATAGTAAATTAAATTTGGAAAATTAATATCTTTTCCTTTCCTTAATACTTTAAAAAGTCAAATATATAATTAGTTTTTCTTTTAAAATATTTAATTTCAAATTCCTTCTAATAAAAATCAAAATTAAGATATTAGAAATAAGTAAATCTCTCTCATATTGCATCTTGGTAAAACTATCTTAAGAGATGACATTTTACTCGTCCCAGAATATTGCCAGGACGACCCAGAGGACGAGGGCATTTTTGTCTTTGGGTCCACATTATCTAAAAACGCATGTGAGGGTGCCACATGATAAGCACTAATTTTTCGATTATTTTTTTATCCATTTGGTATTGATATTTTACTGAAAACTTGTTTTTAATCCAAATTATGGATATTCACCAAATTTAGTTTTTTTTTTTTTAAATATCATGAAAAATAAAACAACAAGAAAACATGTGCGGTTAAAAGTCCAAAGTCACAACATTAAGCCGAGGAATGTCGCGACCTCCGATCGTAGTCGCAACGGTGAGAAAAGAGTCGCGACACCTTAATAGCGCAAGAGTCGCGACACTCGCCAAAGGGATGCGTAAAAGAAGGATCGCAGTCCCTGAAGACCGAGTCGTGGGCATTAGAATTCGGGCCGATCGCCATTCATAGTCGCCGACACCATTTCGCAGAAATGTCGCTTACATCGTATCATATCGTGAGCATCAAGACATCATCACTTTAGAGTCGCACTCCAACAACGACATCGCTGGAGTCGAGATCGAAAATCGAGCCGCGACATTGCACGTGATAAGCAAAATGTAGTCGCGACACCAAAGAAGAACAATGGCTGGTCACAAATTAAATAAGTCAGAGATGATCAAAGCAACTAGTAAGGGATCCTCGATTTTTCCACATGTCCGCATTATCCGCCTGCCAAGGCCCAATCATTAGAGTCCTATAAATAGAAGCCCTAGGATATAGTGCGCAGCTGGGACCAACTCACTTTAAAAGAAGGCGCCGTTGAGCTCTCAAAGCCTCTAACTTAAGCTGAATAAGCTCTGCCGGTAGCGCAGCATTAGAATTATTTCTCTTTTACTTTATGTTTATGATTTCGAACCTTGTGAACTCGTCGACAAATTTTTGGTATTGATGTTCGAGATTTTAGAATTCAAGACCAACTAATTCGATGAATCGGGATTGAATTAATTCGATTGCGACAATTGTTGGTTTACTGATTGATTGAGTTTTTATATGACTGAATCAAGATTTGTTTCTCTTAAGCCATTATTCTGCAGTTTGTATCTTTTAATTTCGCTCGCTTTAGATCTTTTCGATAGATCCCCCTCAAAGTGACAATCGAGGTGCGATTTAGAGAATGGATCCTAGATTATTTTGTTCTCTTGAAATAATACTTTTTAAGTTCATAGGCATGAACCTCGCTCATGGAGAGCTGGAGATGAAGAACTAACTGTAAAGGGTAGGATTTAAGCCGTATTGATGGGATTTGGAGCGACCTTGGTTTATGATCAAGTCTCATTCACTTCATAATTGATGGAAACCTTGGTCTGAGGACCATTTCTTCCTTATGAGACCCATTTCATAAAAGTAATGGCCTGAGCACTTGAAACTTGGTTGAGAGCTTGTGTTTCAGGGTGTGAAAAGTTAGATTTGTGGACGTTAGCCGTGACTTTGAACAACGTGCAAATTTCGAAAGCAAAGCGACCAATTAATCGGATCTTATTATACCCTTTTAAACCCGCCGTGTTTTGATGCAATTAACCCTCGTATCATTGTTCGAAAGACCAAAAGTACTGCATGTTGGAACAAAAGAACCAAAACATTTATTTTAAGTATTAATTTTAGTATCTTTACACCCATTTGTATCTCAAATAGTGATGAATCCTGAGTAATCTTTCCAGTGGTACTCATTAACATTTTATGCTGTAAGCAGATCCCAAGTGGGAACGATATCCGGACTCCCAGTTCACTTTATTACTTTTATGACTGCACACTCAAAAAAAAAAAAAAAAAACATTCAGACCTAGTTTAGTTTACAAAAAGAAAAAATAGTAATTTGAGAGGCGCTGTGAATGCCCCTGCGGTGGAATACCAGTGCTTAATACTAATTCGCCTCGTGAAGAGGTATGTTGGAAAGTCGACAAGAACGTAACCGGGCTTTCAATCAACAGCTGAAGTTTTGGGCCGCCGCGCGACCTGAGAGTCTTTTTGGTAGCCCCTTGGCTAATGGGAACACCACATCCGCAGTTAATGTTCTTTTGTTCATGTGTTAACGCTGACTCCGGGACATTTTTTGAGTTAATGTAAATAAACTTAAGGGGCCAAGTTAAACATATGGCCAAACACCAAGGACATTTTTGCAATTTATCCTCGCATTTTATTCTACTAAATGTGTTCCATATCATAACATTTATATCTTGAACATGGACCCCTACTTGGCATCTATTGTTCTTCTCATATTTATTCATATTATCTCGCTCTTGGGACAGCTCCCAATCTTCTCATAACAATTTCTTAGCAATTTGAAATATTCATAAAAAAACTCTTAATAACTTGTCTTATTTGAAAGAACTCACTTATCACCTATGAACTTGAAAATATTGCATAGGGAGGATGAGAGAGGTCCGGTTCGAGTCTTTCAAGATATCGCATTTATAAGAAAATGAAATACTATGATGTAAATACTGGAATAATTGTAAAAAAAGAACTTGAAAAATATTAACGCATGGTATTTTTTAAAATAAAAGATAAATTTTTTAAAATAGAAATTTTAGATATTTCTCATTTACAAGTCTCAAATACCAAGTAGCAGGTTCTAATTCATTACCCATTAAAGCTATAAATAATTCATTATTTCTTTATTTACTTTTAAATAAAATGCGTATGAACACAACATTGTAGTATTTCCGGAATCTTCAAGGTGTATATATTTTTAAACAATGAGAACTTGGAATTCATCCATTAATTTGAGGTCACAAAAAGGGTCTAACAATGACTCAATTACAATTCACATTCAACAAAGTAATAAAAAACAATGAGAGTGTTATCAACTCGGAGATAAGAATCTTTTCTACCACCTATTTATCACAACACTATCAAGAGATCATTCTCCTTTATTTCCCCTTAGTTTGTAATGGTAGATGCCTGCGCAAACACAATGGCCATGGTCAAGCCTCGTCAAAACCGACAAGATTCCTTAATCCAATCCATCACCCGTGGTGGTCTTTTTCTCCATTCAAAGGATTTCTTTCTCATCTCATCCAAAATGAATAACACGCATGCACTTGACATGTTACCATACTCACTTAACACATGCCCTGTTGGTTCGAGTTTCTTTTTCTCTAAATTGAGTTTTGCTTCAACAGCATCAAGAATTGCAGGTCCACCTCGGTGAGCAATCCAAAATAGCGAGTTCCAATCACTAATACCAAGTGAAAACAAAAGCTTTAACTAAACATTTCTGTTGTTCGAGAAATCAAAGTGGGGCACCTCGTGGGCCATGGCGAAAAGGTGAGTCCCACTTCACAAGCACTCCAATAGCGACCTCATCGAATTAGGGACAAATGTCGGTGCTCTTGAGACGTTGGAAGAGTGGTCTCTTCAATCGAGACATTCGGATCTCGATCCACGATCAACACAAAAACAAGACCTATCATCGTGCGCCTGGCCAACCAAAGAGTCCGGCTTCTTCGGGATATCCGCTTAATGTATCAGTCGCGATTTCGGGAGCACACCGCCGGCAACTCGCGGTTCCTCGCGGCTCTCTCTCGCAAGATCTTTAGCGCGCCGCGACGCTTCCACTGCATGGCACTTTGATGCGCAAGAACATAACTCTTCTAAATGTATGATCAAGACCCAAGAGATTAGCAGTTTATAATCACACCGGCATTTCTACCCTGAAAGGTTGTACAAAATACAAGGTGTGGGTGATTCGGGACTTGGCTGGCCCCACTCTTTAAGTGCTCTCGCGCAGCTTCCCTACTCCAGCTTAGTACTCCCGCCAAGGATCTCTTGTCGTATATTAATAGATAAACATATATGGCACCGATATTTGGGTGATCTTCGCATCTTTTCACAATGAAAGCAACGCTTCTTAATCACGATTTTTCACCTGTAAATAGAATAGGAGGAACACACTGTGCCTTTACTAATCAACAAAAGTCATGCAGTATACCATCCAAGACGATGGGGCATGCATTTAACGTCAAACAAGATAAAAACGTTAGTCTTAATTATATATTTAAGAAATGCCACGCATGAATATACTTACATATGCGATTGAACTTCTTCTCAACTCAGTCTTGTGCCTTTCTGCCTTTAGTGACTGGCAAATAGTAATCAGAAAAAATCAGACTGGTGGATACAGTTTTCTGGAGTAGCTGTCCCAATGGCTAGAATGGCGGCCGGACCCTTAGCACGTTGAGCGCCTCGATTTCCCCTGAATCCAGCTATTGGATGCCATCTACGTAACAAAATCGAAGCTACATAGTGGTTGAGTAGCTGAAAAGAAGTCGAATGGTTGGAGCTGAGTTGAGAAAGCTGGGTGTGAGTGATGGGTAATTTATATGCTATATCTCACCAACGCTCTCGTCCTTGCAGTCACAAATAATGTTTATATTTGAATTTGCTTCAATTATTGGGCCGCCTTCATTGACTTTCCACATGTAGAAGCTGCCACCAACTCTCTCATCCATGGGGCTTCAAATTGCTGCCACTGAATTTTTCTGACCTCAATAACCCAAATTACATCACATGTTCTTTGAACTCTATTCAAAACATTAATTCAACAAATATCTCTATTTTTATTTAACTTATTTCATGATCTAAGCTAAGTTGGGCATCTTGTTCGATTCAAAAAACAAAAACAAAAATATATAATAAAAATCAAGAAAATGTGGTATTTATAAAATGACACTTAAAAATTTAAATGTTGTATGCATCAGTTCCTTGTTCATCGGGAGTGATCGATCTACTACAATTCATCTCCCAGTGCAGGGCGCTATAGATAATTAAGGCTTATGAAAATTGAAAAAGGAAAAGAAAAAAAAAAAAAAATGTTAAACCAAATCTCCATATTTATATTTCCATGAAAATGGTGTTGGTAGCGTTATTCCCTATTTGAATTAGCTGACCCCGGCCATTGGTTAGAGAGGCTCGTTAATATTTATTCTTTATTTAGTGGTTGTGGTGCATCAAAATATTAGAGGAAAATAAAATAAAAGCAAATAAAGCTAGAAATAATCATCTTATAATCCTAATAAACATTTTATAAGTTATTGCTTAACTTAACTAATTATTTAACTCTTCTTTATCAAGATAATAGTGACTCAATTAAATTTTATATAAGTAAATTAAATTTGGAAAAATTAATATTTTTTTTTCCTTTCCTTAATACTTTTAAAAAGTCAAATATATAATTAGTTTTTTTAAAATATTATTTAGCCTCAATTTCTTTCAATAAAAAAATCAAAATTAAGATATTAGAAAGTGCAAATTTCTCATATTGCATCTTGGTAAAACTATCTAAGAGATGACATTTACTCCTGGGCCCTTGCTACATTAGTCTGATGATCTGGCAGTGACTGCGGGCATTTCTTGTCTTCGGGGTCCACATTATCTAAAAACGCATGAGGGGGCGCCACATGATAAAGCATTAATTTTTCGACATTTTTTTTTATCCATTTTGGGCATGATATACGTTGAAAACTTGTTTTTTAATCCAATTATGGGACACGCCACCAAATTTAGTTTTTTTTTTTTTGCGTAAATATCAGAAAAATAAATAAAACAACAAGAAAATAAGCAAAAAGTGTGGTTAAAAGTCCAAAGTCACAACATTATCGAGGAATGTCGCATCCGATCGCAGTCGCAACATCGTGGTGAAAAGAGTCGCTACACGCATTAGCGCAAGAGTCATATCGGGCAAAGGATGCGTAAAAGAAGATCGCAGTCCCCGACATCAGAGTCGGCATTAGAATTCGCCGGTCAATATTCATAGTCGCGAATTACTTAGAAATGTCGCTACATCACGGTTATTCGCAGCATTGAAGACATCACTCTAGAGTCGCGACCCAACAACGGCATCATAGTGTGGAGTCGAGAGATCTAAAATCGTGAGCCGCGAAGACGCACGTATGCAAAACGGTGAGCCCGACACCAAAGAAGAACAAACATTATCACAATGTAATGTCGTGGACATCGGGCACTGGGGGCGCATCCTTCTTGGGATTTTTCCATGTCCGCATTATGCGCCTCGTTTTCAGCGCCCAATCATTAGGGTCCTATAAAATAGAAGCCCAGGATATAGTGCTGCGTTTCTTTGGGACCAACTCGCGTATTCCTCTAAAAGAAGGTCGCTGGCGAGTCGCTTCTCCCAAAGCTCACCTAACTTAGCTGAACAAGCTCACGCAAAGCGTGAGCATTGTAAATTATTTACTTATGCTATGATTTAACCTGTGAACTCGTCGATCAAATTCTTCTGCATTTGGAGTGTTTGAGATTTAAATTTGAAAGACTAACTAATTTGGATGAATTGATCAATTAATTTCACTTATGCATTACCCGTTGGTTTGATGATTGATTTCAAGAGTTTTATATGATTTAAATCAGTACTTGTTTCTCTTAAGCTTCATTATTCTCGTAAGCGATCTTAATTTGTCAAGTAGATCTTTCTTCGATAGATCCCCCAAAGTGACAATTTCGTGAGGTGCGATTTAGAGAGTCGATCCTAGATTATTTTGTTCTGAGCTCAATCATTTTTAGTTCAAGGTGGGCATTGAAACCCTGCCCTCCATGGAGTTGAGATGCGAACCAATCAAAAAGGGTAGTGATTTAAGCCGTATTGATGGGATTTGTTGACCTTGTTTGAGGATCAAGTCTCATTCAAACATGGAATTGATGGAAACCTTGTCCGAGGACTATTTCTTCTTATGAGACCCATTTCATAAAGTGCATGGCCTGGAAAGAACTTGAAACTGGGGCCGTAGAGCTTCTCGTTTCGTGTGAAAAAGTTAGATTTTGTGGGATCGCAGCCGTGGACCCAACAAAAGTACCCTCGAAAGCAAAGACCAATTATCCTGATCTTTATTATACCCTTTGAAACCCGTCAGAGCCATGCAATTAACCCCGTATTCTATCATTGTTCGAAAGACCAAAAGATTGCATAAGAACAAAAAAAGAACCAAAACATTTATTTTAAGTATTAATTTTAGTATCTTTACACCTATTTGTATCTCAAATAAAGGATGAACTTGAGTAATCGTGGTACTCTACAACATTTTGTTAAGTAGAGATCCTAGTGAGAACCATATCCCGATCCCGCAGTTCACTCATTACTTTTTACGACCGTACACTCGCAAACATTCGGTACCTAGTTTAGTTTACAAAGAAAATATAATTTGGAGAGGCGCAGAATGCCCTCGTGGTGGAATACCACTAGTGCTTAACACTACCCGCCTCGTGGAAGAGTGGTATAAGTTAGAAAGTCGACAAGAACAGTAACCTGGTTTTCAATCAACAAAGAAGTTTTTGGGGCCGCTGCCATGGACTCAAGAGTCTTTTTGTAGCCCTGGCTTAAATCTCTGGTGGAACACCACATCCGCAAAGTTAATGTTCTTTTTGTTCATGTGTTAACGTCGTTGACCTGGGACATTTTTGAGTTACGAAATAAACTTTAAGGGCCAAGTTAAACATATGGCCAAACACCAAGGACATTTTTGCAATTTATCCTCGATTTTATTCTACTAAATGTGTTCCATATTTCATAAACATTTATATCTTGAACATGGACCCCTTTATCATCTATTGTTCTTTCTCATATTTCTATCTATGACATCTCGCTTTGACAGCTCTATCTTCTCATAAATAATTTCTTAGCATAATTTGAAATATTCTATAAAAAAACTCTAATAACTTGTCTTATTTGAAAGGAATCTACTTATCATCACCTATGAACTTGAAAAATATCGCATGTGAGGGAGAGGAGAGAGGTCCATGGTTCGAGTCTCAAGAGGACGTATTTATAAGAAATGAAATACTACAGATGTAATGCACAAGAATAATTGTAAAAAAAGAACTTGAAAATATTAACGCATATTTTTAAATAAAAGATAAATTCTTAGCTAGAAATTTTAGATATTTCCTAATATTTACAAGCTTTCAAATACGCAAAGAGAAACTAATTCATTACCCATTAAAGCTATAAATAATTCATTATTTCTTTATTTACTTTTTTTAAATAAAATGCGTATGAACACAACATTGTAGTATTTCCGAATCTTCAAGGTGTATATATTTTTTTAAAACAATGAGAACTTGAATTCATCCGCGATTTTGAGGTCACAAAAGGGGTCTAACAATGACTCACTACAAATTCATTCAACAAAGTAATAAAAACAATGAAGTGTTATCAACTTTGGAGCTAAGAATCTTTTCTACCACCATTTAACATAAATACTCTATTGAAGAGACTGGCTCTCCTTATTTCCCTTAGTTTGTAATGGTGGATGCTGTGCAACACAACAGTTTCGATGGTCAAGCCTGGCCCAAAACCGAATAGTACTCCCCAATCCAATCCATCACCTGTGGTGGTCTTTTCTCCATTCAGGGATTTCTTTCTCATCTCATCCAAAATGAATAACACGCATGCACTTGACATGTTACCATACTCACTTAACACATGCCTTGTTGGTTCGTAGCTTCTTTTCTCTAAATTGAGCTGGCTTCAACTGCAGATCGCGAATGGCAGGACCACCCGGAGCAATCCAAAATAAAGAGTTCCAATCACTAATACCAAGTGGTTCAAAAGCTTTAACCAAACATTTCTCTATGTTCTGAGAAATCAAAGTGGGCACGGTGGGCCATAAGTGAAAGGTGAGTCCCACTTCACGTAAGTTACCCGCAATAGCACCTGCTGAATTAGGGATAAATGTTCGAGCCGGCTGAGACGAAGTTGCTGGAGTGGGTCTTCAATCGAGACATCCGGATCCGATCCACGATCACGTACCAAGACCCATCATCAACGAAAAGGGCTTGGCCAACCAAAGAGTCCAAGGCTTCTTCGTAAGGCCCATGAATGTAACACAGTTGATTTCGAGCACACCACAAGAACCCCGCAAGCCTCCTCGCGCATTCTCCAAGATCTTAAAGTACTGGCGATGCGCTCCACTCCGCATGGGCACCCTTGATGGTACAACATAACTCTTCTAACAGAAGGATCAAGACCCAAGAGATTAGCAAGTTTATAATCAGCACCGGGCATTTCTACCCCCCGAAGCTGTGCCAAAATACAAGTGGGTGGGTGATTCCTGACTTGGTCGTCCCACCTTTTAAGTGCTCTTCAAGGCAACTTCCCACCTGTACCTTTAGGCATTCTGTTTCTGATGATCTCTGTCGTATATTAATAGATGGGGCCATATATATAGGCACCGATATTTGGGTGATCTTCAAGCATCTTTTCGGGGTCAAAATGAAAGTAACGCTCTTAATCATTGATTTTCACCCTCAGAATAGAATAGGAGGAACAGCTTTAATTAATCAACAAGTCAGCGCATAAATTAATCTGGGAAGACGATGGCATGACAATGTCAAACAAGCATAAAAACGTTAGTCTTAATTATATATTTAAGAAATTAATGCATGAATAACATATTTCTTTACATATGCGGTTGAACTTCTTCTTCAACTCAATCTTGCGCTCGCTCTTAGTGACTCGGAAATAGTAATCAGCAAAATTAGACTGATTGATACAGTTTTCTGGAGTAGTTGTGCCAATGGCTATGATTGTGGCTGGACCTTTGGCACGTTGAGCGTTTCTGATTTCCTCAACTGAAGCCATTGATGCCATCTACGTAATTAAAATCGGAAGCCAAGATAAGGGCTTAGAGAAGGAAAAAGAAGTCGAATGGTTGGAGCCGTATTGAGAAAGCTGGGTGGGTGTGAGTGATGAAAATTTTATATGCTATATCTCACCAACGCTCGTCCTTGGCAGTCAAATAATGTTTGGGATATTTTGAATTTGGTTTCCAATTATTGGCTGCCTCATTTGACTTCCACATGTAGGAAGCTGCCACCAACTCTCATCCATGGGGGGTCAAATTACTGCCATTGAATTTTTCTGACCTCAACAACCCAAATTACATCACATGTTCTTTAACTTATTCAAACATTAATTCAACAAATATCTCATTTTTATTTAACTTATTTCATGATCTAAGTTGCTGGGCATTCGTTCGATTCAAAAAAACAAAACAAAAATATATAATAAAATCACAAAAATGTAGATTAAACGGATAATGAAAAAATATTTAAATGTTGTATGCATCAGTTCTTTGAACAATGGGAGTGATCGATCTACAGCAATTCATCTCCCAGTGCATGGTTATGATAATTAAGGTTTAGAAATTGAAAAGGAAAAAGAAAAAAAAAAAAAAATAAAAGAACGTAAATCTTCCATATTTTTTATATTTCCATGAAAATGTGTTATAAAGGTTACTTTATTTAATTAGTTGGATCTCCCGCCATTGGTTGGTGAGGAGGGCTTCGTTATCATTTATATTTCTATTAGGTGGTTGTGGTGCATCAAAATATTAGAGGAAATAAAAATAAAGAAATAAGCTAGAAAATAACCAACCTTATAATCAATAAATTACTTTATAAGTTATTATTAACTTAACTAATTTATTTAACTCTTTCTTATCAAGATAATAGTGATCTAATTAAATTTTATATAGTAAATTAAATTTGGAAAAATTAATATTTTTTTCCTTTTCCTTAATACTTTAAAAAAAGTCAAATATATAATTAGTTTTTCTTTAAAATATTTAAATTTCAAATTTCTTCTAATAAAAAAAATCAAAATTAAGATATTAGAAATAAGTAAATCTCTCTCATATTGCATCTTGGTAAAACTATCTAAGAGCTTATTACTTTACTCGCCCTTGTTAATATTGTCGATTGACTCCAGAGAGGGGGATCTAGGGCATTTTTTTGTCTCTTGGGTCCACATTACTAAAAACGCATGTGAGGTGCCACATGATAAGTACCTAATTTTTCTGAATATTTTTTTATCCATTTTGGCATGATATTTACGTTGAAAACTTGTTTTTAATCCAAATTAAGTGTGGATATTTCTCACCAAATTTAGTAGAATTTGCGTAAATATCATGAAAAAAATCAAATAAAACAACAAGAAAATAAGTAAAAGGGTTAAAAGTCCAAAGTCACAAACATTAGAGCCGAGGAATGTCGCACATCCCGATCAGCCGCAACATCGGTGAGGAAAAGAGTCGCCACATCGCACGCAGTGAAGAGTCGCGACATCTGGGCCAGCGATGCGTAAAAGAAGGATCGCAGTCCCCGGGCGATCGAGAGTCGCGCGATTAGAATTCGCCGACGCATTCATAGTCGCGACACCATTACCGTAGAAATACCGGTCATACATCGTAATAAGGTCGTAGCATTGAAGACATCACCTAGAGTCACACCCAACAATCCACATCACAGCGAGCCGAGAGATCTGCACCAAACGTGGACACTGACGTATACAAAATGTGTGTAGTCACGATTGACCAAAAAGAACAAATGACATCACAAATTAAATGTCGTGACACTGTGCCACCCACGTGCATCCTTCGGGTTTTTCCAAGTCCCGCATTATCCACCTCAAGCCAAGGCCCAATCATTAGTCCTATAAACAGAAGCTCCTGTGATATAGCGCGCAGCTGGGACCAACTCGTGGTAATTTCTCTAAAAGAAGGGGGCAATCGCGAGTTGTGAGTTTTCAAAGCTCGCCTAACTTAGTCAATAAGCCTTTTTGCCGTGAAGGCAGCATTAGAATTATTTCTCTTTTTACTTTATGCTTATATGATTTCGAACCTGCGGAACTTGCCCCGACACTGCACATGTTCGAGATTTTAGAATTTGAAAGACAACTAATTTACTGAAATGATCGCAATAATCGTTCTTATCATGACACTGCTGGCTTCACGACGACTGAGTTTTTATACGATTGAATCGCATTTGTTTCTCTTAAGCTTCATTATTCTCGTAAGCGATCTTTAATTTTGTCGCTTAGATCTTTTCGATAGATCCCCTCAAAGTGACAATTGAGGAAGCATTTAGAGAGTCTGATCCTTATTTATTTTGCCTCGAGCCGTAATACTTCTTTTAGTTCATAGGCATTGAACCTCGCTCCACGGAGTTGAGATGAGGCAAACCCAATCAAAGGGTAGTGATTTAAGCCAGACGGGATGGGATTTGTTTCTCGACCTTGGTTTGAGGATCAAGTCTCATTCACCATGGAATTGCAGATGGAAACCTTGGGTCCGAGGACCATTTCTTTCCCACATAATTCATTTCATAAAAGTAATGGCCCGAGCACTTGAAACTTGGTTGAGGTTTCTTGTGTTTTGGGTGTGAAAAGTTAGATTTCAGGGACGTTAGCCAGATCTAACAAAAGTACCCTTGAAAGCAAAGACCACTAATCGGATCTTATTATACCCTTTGAAACTCCGTCGTGTTTTGATGCAATTAACCCCCGTATTCTATCATTTCACTCGAAAGACCAAAAGTATTGCATAAGAACAAAAGAACCAAAACATTTATTTTAAGTATTAATTTTAGTATCTTTACACTCGTATTTGTATCTCAAATAGTGATGAACTTGAGTAATCAAATGGTACTGGCCAATATCATTTTGTTAAGTAGATCGTAGTGGAACGATATCCGACTCCCGTGAGTTCACTTTATTACTTTTACTAATTCGGGTATTAATTTGCAAACTTTTCAAAGACCCAGTTTAGTTTACAAAGAAAATATAATTTGAGAGGCGCTAGAATGCCCCGTGTGGAATACCACTAGTGCTTACCACTCGCCCCGTGAAGAGTGGTATAAGTTAGAAAGTTGACAAGAACAACTCGTCTTTCAATCAACAAGAAGTTTTTGGGGCCGCTGCCGCGACCTAAGAGTCTTTGCAGCCCCCTGGTCAAATTCTGCAAGTGGAACACCACATCCGCAAAGTTAATGCTCTTTGTTCATGTGTTAACGTCAGTCACCCCCGACATTTTTGAGTTACGAAATAAACTTTAAGGGCCAAGTTAAACATATGGCCAAACACCAAGGACATTTTTGCAATTTATCCTCGATTTTATTCTACTAAATGTGTTCCATATTTCATAACATTTATATCTTGAACATGGACCCCTTTACTTGGCATCTATTGTTCTTTCTCATATTTCTATCTATGACATCTTGCCTTGACAGGCTCTGATCTTTCTCATAACAATTTCTTAGCATAATTTGAAATATTCATAAAAAAAAACTCTTAATAACTTGTCTTATTTGAAAGGAATCTACTTATCATCACCTATGAACTTGAAAAATATTGCATAGGGAGGAGGAGAGAGGTCCAGGGTTCGAGTCTCAGTAGGGACAGATTTATAAGAAATGAAATACTATGATGTAATGCACAGTGAATAATTGTAAAAAAAAGAACTTGAAAAATATTAACGTACGAGCTTTAAATAGAAGATAAATTTTAAAATAGAAATTTTAGATATTTCCTAATATTTATGATAAGCTTTCAAATACCAGTAAAAGAGAAACTAATTCATTACCCATTAAAGCTATAAATAAATTTTCATTATTTCTTTATTTACTTTAAATAAATGCGTATGAACACAACATTGTAGTATTTCCGGAATCTTCAAGGTGTATATATTTTTAAACAATGAGAACTTGGAATTCATCCATTAATTTGAGGTCACAAAAAGGGTCTAACAATGACTCAATTACAATTCACATTCAACAAAGTAATAAAAAAACAATGAGAGTGTTATCAACTTTGGAGATAAGAATCTTTTCTACCACCTATTTAATACAATACTCTTATTGAAGAGATCATTCCCTTTATTTCCTTAGTTTGTAATGGTAGGATGCCGCGTGCAACACAACGCTCGATGGTCAAGCTCCCGCCCAAACCGGTTTAGTACTCCCCAATCCAATCCATCCACCGTGGTGGTCTTTTTCTCCATTCAGTGGATTTCTTTCTCATCTCATCCAAAATGAACACTTCATGCACTCACGGCCACTACGCTACTCACTTAACACATGCCTTATTGGTTCGGAGTTTCTTTTTCTCTCTAAATTGAGTTTTTGCTTCAACTGCATCAAGAATGGCAAAGACTACCCAGCGAGCAATCCAAAATAAAGAGTTCCAATCACTAATACCAAGTGGTTCAAAAGCTTTAACCAAACATTTCTCTATGTTCTGAGAAATCAAAGTGGGCACGGTGGGCCATAAGTGAAAGGTGAGTCCTACTAATGCAAGTTACCCGCAATAGCACCCGGGCCGACCAGTGGATAAATGTTCGAGCCATGAGACGAAGCGTCGGAAGAGTGGTCTTTCAATCGAGACATCCGGATCTCGATCCAATGATCACGTACCAAGACCCATCGAAAAGGGCTTGGCCAAACCAAAGAGTCCAAGGCTTCTCGCATAGTCCCCAATGTAACAATGCGCTGGGATTTCGAGCACACCACACAAGAACCTCGTGCTCCTCGCGAGCTCCTCGCAAGATCTTAGCAGCTCGGGCGACAGCTCCACCCTCGCATGGCACCCTTGATGGTACAACATAACTCTTCTAACAGAAGGATCAAGACCCAAGAGATTAGCAAGTTTATAATCAGCACCAGGCATTTCTACCCCTGAGGTTGTACAAAATACAAGGTGGGTGATCTTGGACTTTGGCTGGCCCCACTCTTTAAGTGCCTCTTTCAAGGCAGCTTCCCCACCCACAGCCTTAGGGTATCCTCGTGATGATCTCTTGTCGTATATTAATAGATGGGGCCATATAATCGATATTTGGGTGATCTTCACATCTTTTCTCGGGTCAAATGGAAAGCGAATTTTCTAATCATTGATTTTTCAATTGCAAATAGAATACTAGGAGGAACACATCAGCTTACCAATCAACAAGTCATGCAGTATACCATCCAAGATGATGGGCATGCATTTAACGTCAAACAAGCATAAACGTTAGTCTTAATTATATATTTAAGAAATTAATGCATGAATATACTTACATATGCGATTGAACTTCTTCTTCAACTCAGTCTTGTGCTCGCTCTTAGTGACTCGGAAATAGTAATCAGAAAAATCAGACTGGTGGATACAGTTTTCTTTATAGTCCCAATGGCTGAATGGTGGCCGGACCCTTAGCACGTTGAGCGCTTCTGATTTCTAACTGAAGCCATTGATTACCCACGTAATTAAAATCGAAGCTTAAGATAAGGGTTGAGGAAGGAAAAAGAAGTCGAATGGTTGGAGCTGAGTTGAGAAAGCTGGGTGTGAGTGATGGGTAATTTATATGTTATATCTCTCCAACGCTCTGTCCTTTGGCAGTCAATAAATAATGTTTGATATTTGAATTTGCTTAATTATTGGCTGCCTTCATTTGACTTTTCCACATGTAGGAAGCTGCCACCAACTCTCATCCATTGGGGGCTTCAAATTAAGCGATTGAATTTTTCTGACCTCAACAACCCAAATTACATCACATGTTCTTTAACTTATTCAAAAATTAATTCAACAAATATCTCATTTTTATTTAACCTATTTCCCCGCGATCTGGGTTGTTGCTATCTATCTGATTCAAAAAACAAAAAACAAAAATATATAATAAAATCAAGAAAATGGTAGATTAAAAATGACACGAAAAATATTTAAAATATGTTGTATGGGCAAACAGTTCCTTGTTCATCGGGAGTGATCGGATCTACAGCAATTCATCTCCAGTGCATGGGTTATAGATAATTAAGGTTTAGAAATTGAAAAAGGAAAGAAAAAAAAAAAAAAAATAAAGAACGTAAATCTTCCATTTTTATATTTCCATGAAATGGTGTTGGTAGCGTTACCTTGTTTAATTAGTTGACTTCCCGCCATTGGCTGGTGAGGAGGCCGTTAATATTTATTTTTATTAGTGTTGTGGTGCATCAAAATATTAGAGGAAATAAAATAGAAGAAATAAGCTAGAAATAACCAATCTTATAATCAATAAATTACTTTTTATAAGTTATTATTAACTTAACTAATTTATTTAATTCTCTTCTTTATCAAGATAATAGTGATCTAATTAAATTTTTATATAGTAAATTAAATTTGGAAAAATTAATATTTTTTTTCCTTTCCTTAATACTTTAAAAAAAGTCAAATATATAATTAGTTTTTCTTAAAAATATTTTTAAATTTCAAATTTCTTCAATAAAAAAAAATCAAAATTATGATATTAGAAATAAGTAAATCTCTCTCATATCGAGATCTTGGTAAAACTATCTAAGAGATGACATTTTATCGCTGGCCCTGTTAATATTGTAATTTGATGATCTAGGGACGAGGGCATTTTGTCAGTCCACATTATCTAAAACGATGTGAGGGGTGCCACACGAGCAAGCACGAATTTTTCGATTATTTTTTTATCCATTGGCATGATATTTACGTTGAAAACTTGTTTTTAATCCAAATTATGGATACTACCAAATTTAGTTTTTTTTTTTTCGCAGTAAATATCATGAAAAACAATGAAAAACAACAAGAAAGTAAGCAAAAAGTGTTAAGTCCAAAGTCACACAAATATTATTTATAGGAATGCTCACACCTCCGATCGCAGCTCAACATCGGCAGAAAAGAGTCGCCATGATCGTAATAGCAAAGAAGAGCGCGACATCGGGCTAAAGGATGCAGAAAAGAAGGATCGAGTCCCGACATCGCAGAGTCGCAGGGCGATTAGAATTCGCCGACGACATTCATAGTCGCGACACCATTTCAGAGAAATGTCGCTACATCGTATCAAGGCCGTATATTGAAGACATCAATTTTAGAGTCGCGACCTAACAACGATATCAGCGCGGGAGTCGAGATCGTACCGTGAGCCAGCGACACTGCAATGCGCATGGGCAAAATGTAGAGTCGCCGACACCAAAAGTTGAAGAATAATGACATCACAACGTAAATGTCGACATCAATTTCAGTAAGGCACCTGGATTTTTCCATGTCCGCATTATCCGCCCCGCTTTCAAGGCCCAATCATTGTGTCCTATAAAATAAGCCCTAGGGACATAGTGCGCAAACTGGACCAACTCTCGCACTTCTCTTAAAAGAAGGTCGCGGAAGGGAGCTTCAAAGCTCACCTTAACTTATCAACAAGTCACGTAGCTGCAGTATTAGAATTATTTCTTTACTTTTATGTTTATGATTTCGAACCTGTGAACTTGCCCGATCACCGGGTATCATGTTTGGGAGATTCAGAATTTGAAAGACCAAACGACTCCTGATGAATTCGATCGACCAATTTCCTCGGGACACAAGATTAATTGTTGGTTTGATGATTTGACTGAGTTTTTTATGGTGATTGAACTCAAGATTTGCTTCTCTTAAGCTCGTCATTCCGAATCATCTTAATTGGTCGCTTTAGATCTTTTCGATGTATCCAAGTGACAATGAGGTGCCATTTGCAGAAATGATCCTAGATTATTTTGTTCCAGCCTAATACTTTTTTAGTTCATAGGCATTGGAACCTCGCTCCGCTGAGCTTCAGATGAACTAATCAGCGGGTAGTGATTTGTCATTGACGTGGGATTTGCTTGACCTCGTTTGAGGATCAAGTCTCATTCAACATGAAATGATAAAACTGGCTCTGAGGACCATTTCTTCCTTGCAGACCCATTTCATAAAAAAAAGTAATGGCCCGAGCACTTGAAACTTCGGTTGAGAGCTGTGTTTCGTGGTAGTGCAGATTGTGACTAGCGTGGATCTAAACAAAAGTACCCTCGAGTAAAGACCAACATCTTGATCTTATTATACCCTTGCAAAACCTCGGCCAAGTTTTGATGCAATTAACCCTCAGATCTACCACGTTCGAAAGACCAAAGCATTGCATAAAGAACAAAAAGAACCAAAAACATTTATTTTTAAGTATTAATTTTAGTATCTTTACACTCGTATTTGTATCTCAAAATAGTGATGAATCCTGAGTAATCGTGGTACTCTGGGTCAACATTTTGTTATCCTAAAGTGAGAATCTTATATCCCAATTCCGTGAAGTTCACTTTATTACTTACTAACTGCATAAATTCTAAAACATTCGAGACCTAGTTTAGTTTTACAAAGAAAAATATAATTTGAGAGGTGCTAAATGCCCTTGTGGAATACCACTAGTGCTTAATACTAATTCACTTCGTGAAGAGTGGTATAAGCAGGAAAGTTGACAAGAACGTAACCGGGTTTTCAATCAACAAGAAGTTTCGGGGTCGCCGCCATGACCAGCCCGGGCAGCCCGCCTAAATTCAAGTGAACACCACATCCCGCAGTTAATGTTCTTTGTTCAGATGTGTTAACGTCGCGGACTCCGACATTTTTGAAGCTGCTTTAAATAAACTTTTAAGGGCCAAGTTAAACATATGGCCAAACACTGTAAGGACATTTTGTAAATTTATTCCCGATTTTATTCTACTAAATGTGTTCCATATTTCATAACATTTATATCTCGAACACGGACCCTCTACTTGGCATCTGTTTTCTCATATTTCTATCTATGACATCTCGCTCTCACAGCTCCGATCTTTCTCATAACAATTTCTTGTACATAATTTTGGAAATATTCATAAAAAAACTCTTAATAACTTCATCTTATTTGAAAGGAATCTACTATATCACCTATGAACTTAAAATGTCGCATAGGAGGATGAGAGTGTCCGTGGTTCGAGTCCTCTGTTAGAAGGACGTATTTATAAGAAAATGAAATACTACGATGAATCAATACATGAATAATTGTAAAAAGAATCCTAAAATATTGAATTTATTGGGTATTTAAATAAAAAGATAAATTTTAAAATAGAAATTTTGATATTTCCTAATATTTACAAGCTTTCAAATACCAAGAAGAGAAACTAAATTACCCAGATTAAAGCCATAAATAATTCATTATTTCTCATTTATTTCTTTAAATAAAATGCGTATGAACACAACATTGTAGTATTTCGAATCTCAAGGTGTATATATTTTTAAACAACAGAACTTGAATTCATCCATTACCCGAGGTCACAAAGGCATCTAACAATGACTCAATTACACCACATTCAACAAAGTAAAAAACAATAGAGAGGTTATCAACTTCGAGATAAGAATTTTTCTACCACCTATTTAATACAATACTTCATTGAAGAGATCATTCTCCTTTATTTCCTTAGTTTGTACTGGTGTGTGATGTCGTGCAACACAAATAGCTGGCTGGTCAAGCCCGGCCCAAAAACCGAATAAGACTTCCCTAATCCAATCCATCACCCGTGGGCGGTCTAAGTCCATTCAGATTTCTTTCTCATCTCATCCAAAATGAATAACACGCGATGCACTTGACATATGTTACCATACTCACTTTAACACATGCCTTGTTGGTTCGAGCTTCTTTTTCTCTAAATTGAGTTTTGCTTCAACTGCGCATCAAGAATGGCAGACTACCCTGGGTGAGCAACTAAAAATAAAGAGTTCCAATCACTAATACCAAGGTTCGTGCTTTAACCAAACATTTCATGTTCTCGAGAAATCAAAGTGGGTACCTGTAATATAAGTGAAAGGTGAGTCCCACTTCACGTAAGTTACCCGCAAATAGCACCCGCCGAATTAAAGGATAAATGTTTGAGTCGCGGAGACGAAGAGTTGGAAGAGTGGTCTTTCAATCTCCAGACATCCGATCCGATCCAATGACCACGTACCGAAGACCATCACCCGAAAAGGGCTTGGCCAACCAAAGAGTCCGCGCTCGTAAAGGCGTCCGCTTAATGTAACAACAAAGGATTTCTCGAGCACACCACAAGAACTCCCCGCGGCTCTACGTTATTCTCCGCAAGATCTTAGCGCCTCGGCGACGCTTCCACCCGCATGGCAATCCCTTGATGGTACAACATAACTCTTCTAAATTGTATGATCAAGACCCAAAGAGATTAGCAAGTTTATAATCAAAGCACTGGCATTTCTACTCCCGAGGTTGTACAAAATACAAGGTGGGTGATTCGACTTTGGTCTGCCCCACTTTAAGTGCCTTCACAGCCTCACCCAAATTTTAGGTATCTCAGCGGTGATGATCTCTTGTCGTATATTAATAGATGGGGCCATATAGGCACCGATATTTGGGTGATCTTCAAGCATCTTTTCGGTCAAATGAAAGTAACGCTTCTTAATCATTGATTTTTCACCTGTAAATAGAATAGGAGGAACACATCAGCTTTACCAATCAACAAGTCATGCAGCATACTATCCATATTGATGGGCATGCATTTAACGTCAAACATATAAAAACGTTAGTCTTAATTATATATTTAAGAAATTAATGCATGAATATACTTACATATGCGATTGAACTCTTCTTCAACTCGCCTTGTGCTCGCTCTTAAGGACTTCGAAATAGTAATCAGAAAATCAGACTGGTATTACAGTTTTCTGGAGTAGCTGTCCCAATGGCTAGAATGGTGGCCGGACCCTTAGCACGTTGAGCGTTTCTGATTTCCTCAACTGAAGCCATTGATGCCATCTACGTAATTAAAATCGAAGCTTAAGATAAGGGTTGAGGAAGGAAAAAGAAGTCGAATGGTTGAGCTGAGTTGAGAAAGCTGCGTGAGCGGATGGGTAATTTATATGCTATATCTCTCCAACGCTCTCGTCCTTTGGCAGTCAATAAATACGTTTGATATTTAAATTTCCAACAAACTATTGGTTATTGGCCTTCATTTGACTTTCCGCTGTAGGAAGCTGCCACCAACTCTCATCCATGGGGCTTCAAATTGTTGCCATTGAATTTTTCTCTCTTGAATCTCAAACAACCCGGCTCATATCACATGTTCTTTAACTTATTCAAACATTAATTCAACAAATATCTCATTTTTATTTAACCTATTTCATGATCTAAGTTGTTGTTATCTGTTCATTGATTCAAAAAAACAAAAACAAAACAGGGCACAAAATCAAGAAATGCAGATTAAAAATGACACGAAAAATATTTAAATGCTGTATGCATCAGTTCCTTGTTCATCGGGATGAATTGATCTACAGCACCATCTCTCCAGTGCATGTTATAGATAATTAAGGTTTAGAAAATTGAAAAGTGGAAAAGGAAAAAAAAAAAAAAATAAAGAACGGAATCTTTCCATATATTTTTATATTTCCAAGAAAATGTGGCAGAAGTTACCTTTGTTTAATTAGTTGATCTCCGCCATTGGTTGGTGAGATCGGGCCAATATTTATTTTTATTAGGTGGTTAAAGTAAATCAAAAATATTAGAGGAAATAAAATAAAGAAATAAGCTAGAAATAACTAATCTTATAATCAATAAATTAGCTTTATAAGTTGTTTATTAACTTAACTAATTTTATTTAACTCTTTTCTTTATCAAGATAATAGTGATCTAATTAAATCATATAGTAAATTAAATTTGGAAAATTAATATTTTTTTTCCTTCCTTAATACTTAAAAAAGTCAAATATATAATTTAGTTTTTCTTTTAAAATATTTAAATTTCAAATTTCTTCTAATAAAAAAAAATCAAAATTAAGATATTAGAAATAAGTAAATCTCCCCTCATATTGCATCTTGCAAAAACTATTCAAGAGATGACATTTACTCGTCCTGTTAATATTGTCAGGATGATCGGTAGGGACGAGGGCATTTTTGTCTTTGGGTCCACATTATCTAAAAACGCATGTGAGGGGTGCCACATGATAAGTACGAATTTTTCGATTATTTTTTTTATCCATTTTGGCATGATATTTTACGTTGAAAACTTGTTTTTAATCCAAATTATGGATACTTCACCAAATTTAGTTTTAAGGCAGTCATCATGAAAAACAAATAAAACAACAAGAAAAGTAAGCAAAAAAGTGGTTAAAGTCCAAAGTCACAAATATCGTTTGAGAATGTCGCTACCCCGATCAGCTCTAAACATCGGGTGAGGAAAAGAGTCGCCGGCATCGCCAAATGAAGCAAGAAGAGTCGCGACATCAAGCAAAGCGGATGCGTAAAAGAAGGATCGTAGTCCCGACATCGAGTCGCGGGCATTAGAATTCGCCGACGAGCATATTCATAGTCGCCACACCATTTCGTGAGAAATGTCGCCACATCGACAAGGTCAGAGCATTGAAGACATCACCCTAGAGTCGCACCCAACAACGACATCATAGTGAGTCGAGAGATTCGAAAATCGTGAGTCAAGACATTGCACGTGATAAGCAAAATGTAGAGTCGCGACACCAAAAGAAGAATACGCATATCACAAATAAATGTCGCGGACATCAGCGCCGATTTGAAGTGCATCCCCGGGATTTTTCCATGTCCTGACATCCCGCCCTGCCAAGGCCCAATCATTAGGGTCCTATAAATAGGTTTTCTCCCAGATATAGTGCGCAGCTTTTGGGGACCAACTCTCGACTTCTTAAAAGAAGGTTACGCCGCGGAAGGAGCTTCAAAGCTCGCCTAACTTCGAATAAGCTCTTGCGGGTGAAGCAGAGCATTAGAATTATTTCTCTTTTTACTTTATGTTTATGATTTCGAACCTTGTGAACTTGCCTGATCAGCTTGGTATTGATGTTTGAGATTTTAGAATTTGAAAGACTAACTAATTTGGATGAATTGATTGAATTAATTTCGATTGCAGATTAATTGTTGGTTTGATGATTGATTGAGTTTTTTATATGATTGAATCGCATTTGTTTCTCTTAGCTTCATTATTCTCAGAAGCTTTTATCTTAATTTTGCTCGCTAGATTCTTTCGATAGATCCTCAAAGTGACACTGAGGTGCATTTAGAGAGCCGGATCCTAGATTATTTTGTTCTTGAAATGAATACCATTTTCAGTTCATAGGCATTGAACCTCGCTCCATTGAGTCAGCGAACTAATCAAAAGGGTAGTGATTTAAGTCGTATCGATGGGATTTGTTGACCTTTGGTTTGAGGATCAAGTCTCATTCGGGCCATGGAATTGATGGAAACCTCGTCTCGAGTGACCATTTCTTTCCTTATGAGACCCATTTCATAAAAAGTAACGGCTCGAGTACTTCAAAATCTCCTGCTTGTTTCTGTGTTTCAGGGTGTGAAAAGCATTCAGGATCGCTAGCCGATCTAACAAAAGTAAATTCTCGATGTTAATCAATTAACCTGGATCTATTATACCCCTTTGAAACCCGTCGTGTTTTGATGCAATTAACCCCTCGTATTCTATCATTGTTCGAAAAAGACCAAAAGCATCGTGCAGATAAGAACAAAATAGAACCAAAACATTTATTTTAAGTATTAATTTTAGTATCTTTACACTCGATTCAGATCTCAAATAGTGATGAACTTGGCAATCAGGCGTACCAATAACATTTTGTTAAGTAGGATCCTAGTGAGAACTTTGATATCCACTCCCGCAGTTCACTTTATTACTTTTACGACCATACCTGCAAACATTCGAGACTCCAGCTTATTTACAAAGAAAATATAATTTGAGAGGTGCTAGAATGCCCGTGTGGAATACCACTAGTGCTTAATAATTCCTCCGCTCGTGGAAGAGTGGTGGTGCTTGGGAAAGTCGACAAGAACAGAATCAACCTGGCTTTCAATCAACAAGAAGTTTTCGTGTGCCGCTAAGGACCTAAGAGCCTCGGTAGCCTCGCTGGGAATCTGCAAGTGAACACCACATCCGCAGCTTAATGTTCTTTTGTTCACGTGTTAACGCTGCCGACCGGGACACATTTTTTGAAGTTACTTAAATAAACTTTAAGGGCCAAGTTAAACATATGGCCAAACACCAAGGACATTTTTGCAATTTATCCTCGATTTATTCTAATAAATGTGCTCCATATTTCATAACATTTATATCTTGAACATGGACCCTTTACTTGGCATCTATTGTTCTTTCTCATATTTCTATCTATGACATCTTGCCTTGACAGTTCGGTCTTTCTCATAACAATTTCTAGCATAATTTGAAATATTCCATAAAAAAACTCTTTAATAACTTGTCTATTTGAAAGGAATCTACTTATCATCACCTATGAACTTGAAAATATCGTGATAGGAGAAGCAGGTGAGCATCTGTGTGGTTCGAGTCTCAAAGAGGACAGATTTATATAAATGAAATACTATGATGTAATGCACGCTGAATACCAATAAAAAGAACTTGAAAAATATTAACGCATGGTATTTTTTAACAAAAGATACCCTGGCAAATAGAAATTTTAGATATTTCCTAATATTTACAAGCTTTCAACACAAGAAAAGAGAAACTAATTCATTACCCATTAAAGCTATAAATAATTCATTATTTCTTTATTTACTTTAAATAAATGCGTATGAACACAACATTGTAGTATTTCCGGAATCTTCAAGGTGTATATATTTTTAAACAATGAGAACTTGGAATTCATCCATTAATTTGAGGTCACAAAAAGGGTCTAACAATGACTCAATTACAATTCACATTCAACAAAGTAATAAAAAAACAATGAGAGTGTTATCAACTTTGGAGATAAGAATCTTTTCTACCACCTATTTAATACAATACTCTATTGAAGAGATCATTCTCCTTTATTTCCCTTAGTTTGTAAATTTGTAGGATGTCGCGGCAACACAATACACATGGTCAAGCTCCGGCCTAAAACCGACAGTACTCCCCAATCCAATCCATCACCTGTGGTGGTCTTTTCTCCATTCAGGGATTTCTTTCTCATCTCATCCAAAATGAATAACACGCATGCACTTGACATGTTACCATACTCACTTAACACATGCCTTGTTGGTTCGAGTTTCTTTTTCTCTAAATTGAGTTTTGCTTCAACTGCATCAAGAATGGCAGGACCACCCGGGTGAGCAATCCAAAATAAAGAGTTCCAATCACTAATACCAAGTGGTTCAAAAGCTTTAACCAAACATTTATGTTCTGGAGAAATCAAAGCGGCAATGCGGCCATAAGTGAAAGGAACCTAATTTCACGTAAGTTACCCGCAGAATAGCACCAATAATTAGTGGATAAAATGTTTGAGCCATGAGACGAAGTTGGAAGGAGGGTCTTTCAATCGAGATATCCGATCTGATCCTAATGATCACAAAAATTCTTAAGACCCATCAATCGAAAGGCTGGCCAACCAAAGAGTCCAAGGCTTCTTCTCGAAGGTCCGGAATGTAAACAAATGTTGATTTCGAGCACACCACAAGAACTCGTGCTCTCGCGTTATTCTTCCTCAAGTGAAGATCTTAGCAGTCAAGGATACCCAATTTATGGCACCCTTGATGTACAACATAACTCTAACAGAAGGATCAAGACCCAAGAGATTAGCAAGTTTATACTCACATCAAGTATTTTCTCACCCCCAGGTTCAGCCACAAAATACAAGGTGGGTGATCTTGGACTTTGGCTGGCCCCACTCTTTAAGTGCTTTCAAGGCAGCTTCCCTACCCAGCCTAGGTATCTCAGCGGTGATGATCTCTTGTCGTATATTAATAGATGGGGAGAAGGCACCGATATTTGGGTGATTCGCACCTTTTCTCGTCAATGAAAGTAACGCTTTCTGTAATCATTGATTTTCACCGTAAATAGAATAGAGGAACACATCGAAGCTTTACCAATCAACAAGTCATGCAGTATACCATCCAAGACGATGGGCATGTACTTAATTGTCAACGCTTATAAACGTTAGTCTTAATTATATATTTAAGAAATTAATGCATGAATATACTACATATGCGATTGAACTTCTTCTTCAACTCCAGTCTTGTGCTCGCTCTTAGTGACTCGGAAATAGTATCAGAAAATCAGACTGGTGGATACAGTTTTCTGGAGTAGCTGTCCCAATGGCTAGAATGGTGGCCGGACCCTTAGCACGTTGAGCGTTTCTGATTTCCTCAACTGAAGCCATTGATTTGCCATCTACGTAATTAAAATCGAAGCTTAAGATGGCGCTTGAGGAAGGAAAAAGAAGTCGAATGGTTGGAGCTGAGTTGAGAAAGCTGGGTGAGTGATGGCAATTTATATGCTATATCTCACCAACGCTCTGCCTTGGCAGTCAATAAATAATGTTTGATAGAATTCCTGGGTTTCCAATTATTAGCTTCTGCCTTCATTTTATTCTTTTCACATGTAGGAAGCTGCCACCAATCCTCATCCATGGGGCTTCAAATTAAGCTACATTGGAATTTTCTTGACCTCAACAACCCAAATTACATCACATGTTCTTTAACTTATTCAAACACATCTAACAAATATCTCATTTTTATTTAACCTATTTCATGATCTAAGTTAAGCGGGCACTGTTCGATTCAAAAAAACAAAAACAAAAATATATAATACAATCAAGAAAAATAGATTAAACGACACGAAAAAATATTTAAATGTTGTATGCATCAGTTCCTCGTTCATCGGGCGAATGATCTACAGCAATTCATCTCCAGTGCATGGGTTATAGATAATTAAGGTTTAGAAAATTGAAAAAGGAAAAGAAAAAAAAAAAATAAAGAACGTAAATCTTCCATATTTTTATATTTCCATGAAAATGGTGTTGGTGAAGCGTTACCTTTGTTTAATTAGCTGACTTCCCGCCATTGGTTGGTGAGGGGAGGGCTTCGTTAATATTTATTTTTATTAGGTGGTTGTGGTGTGCATCAAAATATATTAGAGGAAATAAAATAAAGAAATAAGCAGAAATAACCAATCTTATAATCAATAAATTACTTTATAAGTTATTATTAACTTAACTAATTTATTTAACTCTTCTTTATCAAGATAATAGTGATTCAATTAAATTATATAGTAAATTAAATTTGGAAAATTAATATTTTTTTTCCTTTCCTTAATACTTTAAAAAGTCAAATATATAATTAGTTTTTCTTTAAAATATTTAAATTTCAAATTTCTTCTAATAAAAAAATCAAAATTAAGATAATAGAAATAAGTAAATCTCTCTCATATTGCATCTTTGGTAAAACTATCTAAGAGATGACATTTTACTCGCTCCCAGAGTTAATATTTATTCTGTGGATGATCTGCAGGACGCGGCATTTTTGTCTTTGGGTCCACATTATCTAAAAACGCATGTGAGGGGTGCCACATGATACATGAATTTTCGATTATTTTTTTTTTATCCATTTTGGTACGATATTTTACGAAAAACTTGTTTTTAATCCAACTATGATACTCACCTTAAATTTAAGGTTTTTTTTTTTTTTTTTTTTTTTTTTTTTTGCAGAAATATCATGAAAAACAAATAAAACAACAAGAAAATAAGCAAAAAGTGGTTAAAAGTCCAAAGTCACAACATTAGCTGAGGAATGTCGCGACATCCGAATAGCCGCAACATCGGGCGTAAAAGAGTCGCGACATCAGCACAATAGCGCGCAAGAGTCGCGACATCTACTAAAGGATGCGTAAAAGAAGGATCGTGAGTCCCGGCATCGTGAGAGTCGTGTGTGGGCATTAGAATTCACCGATTTACATTCATAGTCGCCACACCATTTCGTAGAAATGTCGCTACATCGGCCAAGGTCAGTAGCATTGAAGACATCAATTTGCAGTCGCGACTCCAACAACGACATCATACGGAGTCGAGATCGGAAAATCGAGCCGCCGGCGATTGCAATGGCGCGTAATGTAGAGTCGCGACACACCAAAAAAAGAACAAATGACATCACTAAATTAAAATCGCCGCGACATCGCGATCAGTACAGAGATCTCGTTTTTTCCTTAAGTCCCGCATTATCCGCCTCAAGCCAAGGCCCAATCATTAGGTCCTATAAATAGAAGCTCCTAGGATATAGTGCGCAGCTTTTTGGGGACCAACTTCAGAATTTCTTAAAAAAGAAGGCACTGCGGAAGGGAGCTTCAAAGCTCGCCTCAACTTAATAATAAGCTCACCGGTGAAGCTATATATAATAGAATTATTTCTCTTTACTTTATGTTTATGATTTAACCTCGTGAACTTGCCTCGACGCCTTGGTATTGATGTTCAGATTTTAGAATTTGAAAGACTAAATTTCACTCGATGAATTGATCGAATTAATCTCAATGCAGATTAATTGTTGGCTTGATGATTGATTGAGCTTTTATATGATTGAACATTGCTCTAAGCTTCAGCTATTCTCGTAGTTTGATCTTAATTTTGCCGCTTTAGATCTTTTTTTCTCGATAGATCCCCTCAAAGTGACACAATCGAGGTGCTAATTTAGAGATTTATCTGGGATTATTTTGTTCTCGAGTCAATACTTCTTTTAGTTCATAGCATTGAACCCTTGTTCCATGGAGTTGAGATGAACTAAATCAAAGGTAGTGATTTAAGTCGTATTGATGATTTGTTGATCTGTTTGAGGATCAAGTCCTCATTCAAATTTCATGGAATTGATGGAAACCTTGGTCTGAGGACCATTTCTTCCTTATGAGACCCATTTCATAAAAGTAATGGCCTGAGCACTTGAAACTTGGTTGAGAGCTTGTGTTTCAGGGTGTGAAAAGTTAGATTTGTGGACGTTAGCCAGGATCTAACAAAAGTACCCCTTGAGCAAAGACCAATTAATCGGATCTTATTATACCCTTTGAAAACCCTGTGGCTTTGATGCAATTAACCCCCGTATTCTAGTCATTGTTCGAAAGACCAAAAGTATCGTATAAGAACAAAAGAACCAAAAACATTTATTTTAAGTATTAATTTAGTATCTTTACACTCGATTTGTATCTCGTAAATAGTATTGAACTTGAGTAATCGTGGCAATTAAATAAGATTTTGGTTATAGGTCCTAGTGGGTACGATATCCGGACTCCTAGAGTTCACTTTATTACTTGTACGACCTGTACACTTGCAAACATTTGAGAACTAGTTTGGTTTACAAAGAAAAATATAATTTGAGAGGCGCTAGAATGCCCCAGAGTTAATACCACTCGGCTCTTACTTACACTCCGCCCTCGTGAAGAGGTATAAGTTAGGAAAGGTTACAAGAACGTAACCCGGGTTTTCAATCAACAAGAAGCTTGCACCGCTGCTGGCGACTTAAGAGTCTTTGGTAGCCCCGGTCAGGAATTCGTGAACACCACACGGCAAAGTTAATGTTCTTTGTTCATGTGTTAACGCCAAGTGACCGGGACATGTTGTGAGCTTACGAAATAAACTTTAAGGGCCAAGTTAAACATATGGCCAAACACCAAGGGATACACTTTATCCTCGAATTTATTCTTACTAAATGTGTTCCATATTTACAATATTTATATCTTGAACATGGACCCCTTTACTTGGAACCATCAAGCTCTTCTCATATATTTCTATCTATGACATCTTGCCTCGACAGTTCGATCTTTCATAACAATTTCTTAGCATAATTTGAAATATTCATAAAAAAAAAAAACTCTTAATAACTTGTCTTATTTGAAAGGAATCTACTTATCATCACCTATGAACTTGAAAAATAATACATAGGGAGGAGGAGAGAGGTCCAGGGTTCGATTCTCAGTAGGGACAAATTTATAAGAAATGAAATACTATGGTGTAATGCACAGTGAATAATTGTCAAAAAAAGAACTTGAAAAATATTACGCATGGCATTTTTAAATAAAAGATAAAATTTTAAAATAGAAATTTTAGATATTTCCTAATATTTACAAGCTTTCAAATACCAAGAAAGAGAAACTAATTCATTACCCATTGTTATAAATAATTCATTATTTCTTTATTTACTTCTTAAATAAAAATGCGTATGAAATTACAACATTGTAGTATTTCGAATCTTCAAGGTGTATATATTTTTAAACAATGAGAACTTGAATTCATCCATTAATTCCGAGGCCACAAAAAGGGTCTAACAATGACTCAATTACAATTCACATTCAACAAAGTAATAAAAAAACAATGAGAGATATCAACTTGAGATAAGAATCTTTTCTACCACCTATTTAATACAATATCATACATCGAAGAGATCATTCTCCTTTATTTCCCCTTAGTTTGTAATGGTAGGATGTCGTGCAACACAACAGCTGGATGGTCAAGCCCCGGCCCAAACCGAATAAGACTCCCCATCCAATCCATCACCCGGTGGTCTTTTCTCCATTCAGGGATTTCTTTCTCATCTCATCCAAAATGAATAACACGCATGCACTTGACATGTTACCATACTCACTTAACACATGCCTTGTCGGTTCGAAAGTTTCTTTCTCAAATTGAGTTTTGTCAACCGCATCAAGAATGGCAGACCACCCTGTGAGCAATCCAAAATAAAGAGCTCCAATCACTAATACCAAGTGGTTCAAAAGCTTTAACCAAACATTTCTATGTTCTTAGAAATCAAAGTGGCACTCCAGGCCATATAAGTGAAAGGTGAGTCCCACTTCACGAACATCTCGCAGAATAGCACCTCGGGCCGAATTAGGGGATAAATGTTCGAGCCAAAGGGAGACGAGTTGGAAGAGCGGTCTTTCAATCGAGACACTGACCGATCCAATGATCACAAATAAGACCCATCACCGAAAAGGGCTTGGCCAATAAAGAGTCCAAGGCTTCTTCTCGAAGGTCCGGAATGTAACAAATGCTGATTTCGAGCACACCACAAGAACTCGTGCTCCCCGTTATTCTCCGGCAAAGATCTTTAGCAGCTCTGGCGACGCTCCACCGCATGGCACCCTTGATGGTACAACATAACTCTTCTAACGTAAGGACTTCCACCAAGAGATTAAACAAGTTTATAATCAGCACCGGGCATTTCTACCCCCGAGGTTGTACAAAATACAAGGTGGGTGATTCGACTCATCGGCTCCCACTTTATAACAGCCTCATGGCAAACTTCCCTACCCAAATTTTAGTATCTCAATGCAAGTGATGATCTCTTTGTCGAGATATTAATGGGGGATGGGGCCACCCCAATATTCGGGTGATCTCGCCATCTTTCTGGCCAAATGAAAGTAACGCTCTTAATCATCATTTTTCACCAGAATAGAATGTGAGGAACACATTAGCTTACTAATCAAGTCATGCAAGATACCATCCAACAAGACGATGGCACATTTAACGTCAAAGCAAGCATAAACGTTAGTCTTAATTATATATTTAAGAAATTAATGCATGAATATACTTACATATGCGACAACTTCCTTTCTTCAACCCGCCTCAGGCTCGCTCTTATGACTTAAAATAGTAATCAAAAATCGTGACCGTGGATACAAGCTCGGGAGTAACCATCCCAATGTGGCTAGAATGGCGGCCTAACCCCCGCACGGCCGAAGCGCTTTCCGATTTCCTCAACTCGGTCACGATTACCCACGTAATTAAACCAAAGCGCAAGATAAGGGTTTATGGTGGCGAAAAAGAAGCCCAATGGTCGAGCCGAAGCTGAGAAAAAGTCGGGTGTGAGTGATGTAATTTATATGCTATATCTCACCAACGCTCTCATCCTTTGGCGCCAATAGCCACATTTTTGATATTTGAATTTCGGTTTCCACCATTTGGTCGCCTCATTCGACTTTCCACATGTAGGAAGCCGCCACTCAACTCATCCATGGGGGCTTCAAATTGCTTCACATTGAATTTTTCTCTACCTCGTAGGATATGATTTAATTAACCTAGATCACCATGTGTTAGAATACAAAACATAATTTTAATGGAGAGAATATGAATATTATAAAATTCGGGATGAATCCATGGAATGTCTTCTTGATGCGGAATTGATGAAGATCTGCAAAGAACAAACGACCTCAAGATCTTCTCCCGAGTGGCCCCTTGATGACACTGGCTTAAATGAGAATGCCTCTCATTCTGCGGAGAAAAATCTCTCTAACTGTATGTGAGAAATAAACAGATAATACGATCCTTAGGGTTTGGGAGGGACTTGAGCCTCTTTATATATTGAGTTCGAATTTCACCCGGCCTCCCTATTACGGCCGGGCCATACTCAGCCCACACACTTGCCAGCCCCATATGGTTTATTAAGAATCCTAATAATCTCAATTAATTAGACCGAATAAATCCAGTTAATAAATCCAATTAATAAAGCCCACTTTATGAAAATCTAACATTCTCCCACTTGAGCGATATTAATTGAAACAAAACTGTGTGCGCACCTTTATATTGGTCTAGAGATTATTCTTAATAGTCAATCCGATCCCATAAAGTCTCTAATCGAATCATGGTGGTAATCGATGTACTCACGCAAGCCCTTCCATGGTCACTTAGTAAAGTGCTTTCAACTTTACCGATATGGATTCAATATGGTAGTGTGTTTAAATGGACACATCATAATGAGTGATATCATGTGTTATCCATTTTGTTAGTCCAAATTCTTCCCAAGTGTCACAAAAACCTAGTGTGCTCACCAGAGAACATCCATCATGGTTCCAACGAACTCAGATATGTGTTACCTTAATAGGTAACTTTACTTTATGTGTAACAAAACATGCTGTTAAGGCTAATGCCAAGAATGCCCCATAGCCTGTATTCAAGGTTTACACAATGCCTTGAGATTTTCAACAATTATATGTACTCAACTCGATAAACCTACATTCACAAATACCTTATTGAATGTAAAAGAGTTGATACAAATTCAATTATTACCAAAAATGTAATGAAATTGGATTCATCCTTCATAAGAGCAACATAAAACTTAATAGCTCCCACTAATTTACAGTATCCCATGATACTCCTAAGCCCATGTTAATGACATGTCGACAACACACAAGGGCGAAGGCCTTTAGTTAGCTGGACATCTCAATCATATCATCCTGGCCGACATGCGTTGCTCCACCGCAACGCCACCGTTTTGAACTTTTCCTTTATGCGGTCGATATTTCTGACTTCCATGTGCTTGGGGACTTCAGACCTCTCGCCGCTGCTTAATAAACAACACCGGCAGAGTTATCGCTACAATACAATCAGGATACTATCCACAAAAATCATCAAACACGCAACTCCTTAATGAGGTTTCCTGGGAGTCAAATTGCCCGAGTAGTTGCCGAAAGCATTGCTACAAACCCGCTTGCATGGTAGAGGATGCAATTGATTTTTGTTTCTCACTTTTCCATGATATTGCACCTCCTGCTAACTTAAAGATATAACCAGTTGTTGACTTCTTTCATCCCGATACCAAAGAAAGTCCGAATCCGAATACCCAACTAGCCGTAGTCCCGAACATGTTTGTAAATCAACATATAGTCTTTTTGTCCTCTTTGGCACCTCATAACCTTCTGGCAAAGAACCCAATGTGATCGTGTCCCTGGATTTGACCGATATCCGCCTAGGAAGTCCCGTCGCAGCGTACTGTCTCGCCTGCATACTGGAAAGCATACATAATACTCCTAAGTGCACTAGCATAAGGTACATTCTTCATTTGGGCTTTCTCAATATCTGAATGAGGACATTGTGACAGACTCAACTTATCACCTTTACAGACATGAGCAATTCCTGGCTTACATTGTTGCATGTTGAATCTTTCTAAAATACGATCAACATATGCCCTCTGAGATAAACCCAATAGTCCGCAAGAGCGATTCCCCCTCAAATCTCAATGCCTGTGACAAAAGACGCCTCACCAAGGTCCTTCATATCAAAAGTTCTTTGACAACATCCGCTGAGTCCCATGCGTAGTCCATGTCAATGCCGTAGCGTGCGATATCATCCACATGTAGCATTAGGGAAAATGAATTTCCTCCCACCGACCAAGAAGATATACATTGATCTTACTTTGTTCTCAACAAAACCATAAGGAAGCAACACTATGAAACTTTAAGTACCATTGTCTAGAAGCTTAGCTTGAGACCATAAATAGACTTCCCTTTTTTCAGTCTACATACAAAAGCTTACCCGAATCATTTTGCCACAAAAAACCTTCTCAAGTTGCATCATATAGACTTCTTCATTAAGGCCCCCATTGAGAAAGGCGCTTTAACATCCATATCCGTAACCCATATCGAAATGAGCAACTAATGCCATGCATCACTGGAAGAATCTTTAGAAGAGACCGGGAGAAAAGGTCGCTTCATAAATCTACTCCCTTCTCTCTCGAAGTGAAACCTTCGCTACCGCCCCGGCTTTAAACTTCTCACTTTTTAGAGTCCCTTTTAGTCTTTATACACCCATTTGCGTACTAATGGTTCATGACCTTCGTGTAATTCAACAAGTCTCCCAACCCAGCTGCGCTATAGATTGAATTTCATCTCTCATCGCATCTCAACCACGCCTTCCGACCGAGGACAAGAAATGCCTTCCCCTCATGTTATCGATCATCATTAAAACCGATATCGTGAGTCTGCTCTCCTGCTATATAGATCAGCAAACCGGCGGGTACCTGATCGCCTCTCCCCCAGCGGATCTCCTTACCGGAGTAGCAGGCCAGCCACATCCTCGCAACCGAGAGAGCCTCACACACCCCACAGTGGTTCTGCTCCCCAAACAACAGGATCCCGGTGCCCCAACGGTGTTCATTATGATGTATGGAGTTTCCACAATTATCCAGATGGGAGGAGATATAGATGCCCACTTTACCCAATCACCATCATCCTCACACTCAACTGTGGAGCACTACTTTCTTCGGCCACACTAAACCCAAAACTTAGTTGTCCGTGATTCCACACCCTCATGGCTCCATTGGGATTATAGAACCGATATCCTTCGAATAACTGTAAGATACATAGTAATACATCTATGGCTCTGGAGTCCAACTACTAATGTTGATTATATAACTCTATCAAGTAGACATCCCTCAAAACCTTAAGATGGTTAAGCTAGGCTACGCCCAAATTCATAACTCAAAAGGAGTCAATGAACACTTTGTAAAGTACACGATTCAAAAATGTACAAAGCTTGCTTTCAAAGCTTCAACCCATAGAAACCAATTGTCCTACTAATCAGCAATTTTACCATTTCCATAAGAGGGCACTATCGTTTCTTCGGGCTATACCATTTTGCTCGGGACTCTCATACATGGCAACTCGTGCCAATTATCCAGTCCCCAAGGCGTGATTTTGGCTTTATCGGCCCTTGTCGTCTGATCGCTGTTGTTTGCCATAATACTTCCAATTACCTGGCCGATCTAATCAACCTTTATGACTTTTCCACTGTTTCTCACTTTAATCCCGAAAAATTTCGAACTCATACAGACTCGTGACTTTCTTTAATCATATAAAACAACTCATGTTCTGGTGAATAGTCATCAATAAATGATGAAATAAAAATTTTATTGTCATGCCGCACAAGGTCCAATTTATATCTGGGTGAATGACTCCAACAAGCTTCGAACTACTCGAACAGTTTTCTCTTTCATTCATTATTTACTCCCTAATGCCTTACGATATTCCCTGTTACTTTTTAAGAGCAGCAGGATGTTAGTCTTTATCAAATTTTCTACTCTTATCCTTAGAGATATATGGCCAAGTCGTTATGCCATAATGGCAAGACTCTTCCTAGTGCGGCCCCTTAGAAACAACCTTTTCTTCCTGGGTGATAAGCGTTTATATGTCATCGGGAGAAATTTAACTGTATAATCCGTTGGACATATGACAGTTCCAACCCTTGCTTGAATTAAGAAATATTGAAATAACATTACTTTTAATTTCAAAAGAGTAATCATAAGGGAATCAAACATGATAATGAAACCAAATCTCGCCTAAAGGAAGGTACATAAAATGTGTCTTTTCAACATCACTTAAAACTAGAATTCAAACCAAGACACATTCCACGAACATGACATCACCCTTCGTTGTTTCACAGCAGAGCTTTCTTGATTCATCCGTCAGTTTCCGCCATGAACTCTGAGCGGTAAATGCAACATGATTAGTTGCTCCAATTATCGGTGCCACCAAGAACTGGATGGTGCTCTGATAGGCCGGGATTCACAAACAAGTGTTAAAGAACTTCACACCTCGTAGCTCTCCACGTTTGACATCCAAAGCTTTAAATTTCCTGACAATCCTTCTTCATGTGACCTTCTTCTTACAAAAGAAGCAAATGATCACCATCCTTTTTCAAGCGAATGTCTTTGGACCCATACTTGGCTCTATCGACCTAGCTGGTTAATCTGCTGAGTCCCGACTTTTGAACTTCTTATTTTTCCTTTATGGGACTAGCAGCATATAAGGCCACATGCCTCTCCTTCTTCTCGCTTTCTCTTCTTTCGCCACCACCCTTGCTATTAAGTCATTAACCTACCAAGTCTCATCTTGGGAATTGTAGCTCTGTCTTTGCTAATCCCAAAATCAGGTGGAAGGGTAAGCTTAGTGGTCGATGCACAATGCAAGATCCTGAATGGTAATGATCAGAGAGTTTGAGCTTCGCCTCAGGTCTACCATCCAGGACATAATCTCTAACCAAACATCATCATACTATAAGCGAAGAGCTTTTTTAAATATTAAAGAGTCTAACCTCAAGATTAGATGAAACTCGGCTTTAAATTTCATATCGCTACCTAGCTCTTTACAAAGATAAATTAACCCGGTAAACCACTTTCAAGTGTTCTTGTATGGATTTCTTCATTGTCAATAAGAAAATCCTACTGCCTCCTCCTCCCAGTAGCATAGTCCGTTCTTCGCCTTCAAGACTAGAGGTTGTGACATTCACGCCATCCCCATTGTAAGCGCCTATGAAGATCCGCGCCTCCATTCCAAATAGAAAGTCCTCTTTCCATTTCTTGAAATTCAATCCAAGAAGTGACTTCAATTCGAAAATGGAATCGCGTCACGTAAAATGAACGGAAAATAAAACAAAAACAGTCATGTAATCAAAGATCATGAATACTCATACAGAGAATACATACATCATCACATAATCACCTGGGGCGTAAAATACGACATGCAATGTGACATTCTCCACATGAGCACGGGCCATGCAGGAATATTTCAACCTTCGTAAATCACCACCTTGGGTGTATGAACCATCAAGATCGCCATTTCTCAAGCACATGCCATACATAATCCCTCCGATGAACTGGCCGTGATCACCTCCGGAGTATGAATGCAATAAACAGAGACATCCCACCACAATATGAGACCGATATTTCGCAACCCAATCAAGTGTACCACCAAAGGCCACAACCTAATTAATCCTGAAAATCTCTCATACCACTTTTGATATAAACTTTTTATGTATCATTCAATATATATATGTAATGCCAATTATACCTGTCAATTTATTCATGTATTGTACGAATTAGACCCTACACGCCTCCTTATGAAAGAACATACATGTTAGCTACCATATGTAGCCCGAAACCATAGAGACATACAAAAATCATGCACACACCCTTTAATTCTAGCTTAAGATGGGTTCTATACGCATTTTCATATCTCATAAGCCTAAACATGCAAGTAAATATACTATACGGTGAGAATTTCAATACAGCTTTGCGATATCAAGATTGCTCACGCGCCTCACGCGCTACCGGGCGCCTCCCCCCGCGACGCGTGGAAGCTGCGGCGTCGCGCGTCGCCAGTGTCGGTTTGCCGACCGCCTAAGCGTTGATCGCGTCGCTGACCGGGTCGGCCTGGACGCGGGTCGGGTCAATATCCCGGTCGTGGTCGCTGACGGTCGCGTCAAAGATCGGGTCGCGATGACGCCATCATGACGCCATGATCCACGCCGGGCCGGCCCACGCCGGGCCGCACACGCCGTTGTCCACGTCGGGCGCGGCGACGCCAGCTTCCACGCCAGATCCACCAACAACCGGTCAAAAACGACTGGCAAAAACCGGGTTTGACCGGCCCGCCAATCGGATCGTCGCGGCCGATAGTCGCATGATGTCGCGAAACCGCCAGTAGATCCGGGCGCGTCCTTCAATGCCGCCTTCACGCGGTGGCGCGCTGCGGCGGCGCCGCGAGGCGCCGCCCGGCCACCGGCGACGCGCACTCCAATCGGGACTGGACGCCTCACGGTAGATCTCCAAATATGTAAAAAAATCTTAATTTTACTGTAGAAAATTCGAAACTCGGACAGAATGCCCGATTTGAAGAAACCCAAAATAAACATATTCGATTCATATGCTTTGAATTTAATCCATGGTCGTCTGATACCAACTTCCTTAGGGATATGATTTTAATTAACCTGGGGATCACCATGTTAATACAAAACATAATTTTAATTTGAGAGAATATGAACATTATGTACCCGATTTGGAATCCATGGAATGCCTCTCTGGAGTGGAATTGATGAAGACCTGCAAAGAAAACGACCTCAAGATCTTCTCTCGAATGGCCCCTTGATGACACTGGCTTAAATGAGAATGCCTCTCACTTGGTTAGAGAAAATCTCTCGACCGTGAGTGTGAGAATGATAATAATGTATCCTAGGGTTTGGGGAGTGACTCGGTTCTCTCTTGAGATAGAGTTGAGTTCACCAATGGCCCTCTCATTACGCCAGCCATACTCAAATTCCACACACTGCCAACCCCATATGGCTTATTAAGCATCCTAATAATCTCAATTAATTAATCGACAAATCCAGCACAACCAATTAATAAAGCCCACTTTATGAAAATCTAACAACCTCAACAACCCAAATTACATCACATGTTCTTTAACTTATTCAAACATTAATTCAACAAATAGACTACTTTTATTTAAACTATTTCATGATTTGTTGTTGGCATTCGTTGATTCAAAACAAATAAAAAACAAAATATATAATAAAATCAAGAAAAATGTATATTAAAAATGACACTAAAAATATTTAAATGTTGTATCCATCAGTTCTTTGTTCATCGGGAATGCATCACCTTACAAGAATTCATCTCCCAAAGGCATGGGTTAGGATAATTAAGGTTTAGAAAATTGAAAAAGGAAAAGAAAAAAAAAAAAATAAAGAACGCAAAAAATCTTCCATATTTTTATATTTCCATGAAAATGGTGCCGGTAGCGTTACCTTGCTTAATTAGTTGGACTCTAGCCATAGGTTGGTGCAGGAGGGCTCGTTAATATTTATTTTTGCCAGGTGGTTGTGGTGCATCAAAATATTGGGAGAAATAAATAGCATGAAATAAGCTAGAAATAACCAATCTTTTATAATCAATAAATTACTTTTATAAGTTATTATTAACTTAACTGATTTATTTAACTTTCTTTATCAAGATAATGATTTAATTAAATTCTATATAGTAAATTAAATTTGAAAAATTAATATTTTTTTCTTTCCTTAATACTTTAAAAGTCAAATATATAATTAGTTTTTCTTTAAAATATTTAAATTTCACAATTTAATAAAAATCAAAATTAAGATATTAGAAATAAGTATATCTCTCTCATATTGCATCTTGGTAAACTATCTAAGAGATGACATTTTACTCTCGCCCTTGTTAATATCAGTTCAGGATGATCTAAGTAGGACGAGGGCATTTTTGTCTTTGGGTCCACATTATCTAAAAACGCATGTGAGGGGTGCCACATGATAAGTACACATTTTTTGATTATTTTTTTATTATCCATTTTGGCATGATATTTTACATTGAAAACTTGTTTTAAATGCAAATTATGGATGCTTCACCAAATTTAGTTTTTTTGCGTAAAATATCATGAAAAACAAATAAAACAACAGGAAAATAGCAAAGTGGTTAAAAGTCCAAAGTCACAACATTATTGAGGAATGTCGCTGACATCCGATCGTGAGTCGCACATCGGTGAAAAGAGTCGCGACATCGCCAATAAAGGCCGCGCAGTAGCGATGACGGCTAAAAAGGATGCGTAAAAGCAAAGCGTGATCGCAGTCCCGACATCGAGAGTCGCGGGCATTAGAATTACGCTACTTCCGTATTCATAGTCGCACACTGGCTTCGCAGAAATGTCGCTACACTGTGGCAAGGTCAGACATCAAGACATCACTCTAGAGTCGCGACCCAACAACGACATCATAGTGAGCCGAGAGATCGAAACGAGTCAGCACATTGCAATGGGATAAGAAAATGTGTAGGAGTCTTTACACTAAAAAGAACAATGATATCACAATGTAAAATGTCGTGACTTCAGCGACTAGGCGCATCCCTCTTCGGGCTTTTTCCAAGTCCGCATTATCTCGCCCGCTTTCAAGGCCCAATCATTGGGGTCTCTATAAATAAGCTCCTAGATATAGTGCTGCTAAATTTGGGACCAACTCGTAATTTTAAAAAGAAGGCACTGCTTAAGGGAGTTTCCAAAGCTCGCCTAACTTACGAATAAGCTCTTGCCGCGGAAGGTGACATTAGAATTATTTCTCATTTTACTTTATGCTTCGATTTCGAAACCTGCGGAACTTGCCCGATCAAATGGTAAATATAGCTGAGATTTAGAATTAAAAGACCAACCCAATTTGGAGCTGACCAATGAATCAATTCTGATTGCGTATTAATTGTCGGGTTTGATGATTGACGGGAGTTTTTATATGATTGAATCAATATTTGTTTCTTCTTAAGCTTCATTATTCTCGTAAGCGATCTTAATTCTTTGCTACTTTAGACTTTATGATAGATCCCCTCAAAGTGACACCGAGGTGATTTAGAGAGTCGGATCCTCTAGATTATTTTTGTTCTTGAGCTGAATATTGGAGTGTCGTTCTTCTTTTTAGTTCATAGGCATTGAACCTCGTTCCATGGAGTTGAGATGTGAACTAATCAAAGGGTAGTGATTTAAGCTGTATTGGATGGGATTTGTTGACCTTGGTTTGAGGATCAAGTCTCATTTAGCTCATGGAATTGATGGAAACCTTGGTCTGAGGACCATTTCTTCCTTAAGAGACCCATTTCATAAAAAAAGTAATGGCCCGAGCACTTGAAACTAAGCCAGATTTTGCTCTCAGGGTGAAAAGTTAGATTTGTGGATCAGTCAGACCAACAAAAGTACCCCTTGAGAAAAGACCAATTAATCATATCTATTATACCCTTTGAAACCCGTGAAAGCCATGCAATTAACCCGTATTCTATCATTGCTGAAAAGACCAAAAACATTGTATAAGAACAAAAAAGAACCAAAAACGTTTATTTTTAGTATTAATTTTAGTATCTTCACACTCAGATTTGTAGCTCAAATAGTGATGAACTTGAGTAATCAGGGTACAACAAGATTTTGTTAAGTAGGTCCCAAGTGGGGAACGATATCCCACTCCTGTAGTTCACTTTATTACTCAGAGAGTCACTGCATTACACTTGCAAACATGTGAGACCTAGTTTGGTTTACTAAAGAAAATATATTTGAGAGGTGCTAGAATGCCCAGAAAGTTTAATACCACCGCTCTTACTATTAATTCGCCTCAGGAAGAGGCAAGTAAGTTAGAAAGGTTACAAGAATGTAACTGGTTCAATCAACAAGAAGCTTGGGCGCCGCTACAAGGACTTAAGAGTC